>JADRCH010000169.1:2018971-2032546 GCA_019843965.1 Rhynchomys soricoides | reverse complement strand
CTTCTTCTTCTTCTTCTTCTTCTTCTTCTTCTTCTTCTTCTTCTTCTTCTTCTTCTTCTTCTTCGGGCGGGAGGTTTGAGGAGATCCCAATGGTGGAGAGGGGCCAACCTGGGAGGATTGGGAAATGAAGGTGCTGGGGGTTCATGATCTGACATTCCCAAATAATCAAAATATTATGAAAAGGCTGCATTTTCTAGCTTCAAAATAGTTAAATCAGTAAAACTGAAAGAATTTTGTTTTATTGATTGATCACGGTGTTTTTTTCATGAAGTAATATTAAGAATTATCTGGGGACAAGGGATATATACTTTGTTTTCCCAGAGTAATAAAGAAATTTACTTTCTTATAAATGCAATGATTCATGAATCTAGAGGGAAGTCAATGAGAGAGGGGCAAAGAGGCTTTAAGGAAATGGTTGTGGAGACAATGGAATGCCCGGGATGTGAAGGTGGGAAGGCAACCGTAAGGGGCAGAATGGTACAGATGAGAGCGGAGAGAAAACGGGAGAGAGGATCAAGCTGTAAGAAAACATATCTCATATGCTAATTTTAAAAAAGAATAAATATGAAGTGAGTGATTTTTAAAAACTCGGTTCCCTCCCAGAGTAACTGGGGTGAGATTATCCTTTTTCCTCTGCGAGCCCTTCAAAGCCATAGATCACTCCTACCCCTGCTTCCTGAAGCCACATGTTCATCATCAGCACTTTCTTCTCAGCTGCAGCTCTCTTCATACCACCTTGTAGGACATCTAGAAATCAGTTGGATAGGAAGGAGATGTGGTATGAGGAGGAACAACCATGTCTCACAGAGAGTACCTATCTTCTCAGATGATGGACAGTCCCAGGCCCTCTGAACAAACATTGGTCCTTTTTATCAGTAGATAGAACAATTCTAAGAGCATTCATCAATGTGCAAGAGTCTAGAAATACTCCAAACTCATACATAAGAAATAATTCCCCCCAGCCCCCCAAAAAGTATTGTAAACTACAACTGTACATCTGTATACTTGTATACTAGTTGTATACAACTGAAATTAGCCACTGGCATTCTGACTTCTACTGATGTTTGGTCTTGTTGTCTATTGTAATGCTAAGTGCAGGCCCCCAAGATCTGAAATCTGCTTGTAGACCTATGACCCTGTCCTCAAGTTATTTGGTAAATAAAGATGCCAACAGCTAATAGCTAGGCAGAAGAGACATAGGTGGGGTTTTGGTTTCCAGGGCTTGGGGTCCAGGAAGAACCATGAGGAGAAGATGCAGGAGGAGAGAAGAGAAGCTGCCATGGGTTAGGAGTCATAAAAATGTGGCCCTGAGGACGGGCCAATTGAAGTTGAGAGCATCCCAAATGAAACATATAAGTGATAACTCGGGGTTATCAATAGGAAAGTAGATTGTAATAGCATAAAGGGCAGGTTTCTACTCAGATCTTATGCTGTTTAAGGCTTATTGTAAATATAAAAGTTGTGTGTGTCTTTTATCCAGGAACTAAATGGTCAAAGATGGGGTAGAAACCCTAGGCCAGGGTTAAATAATTTATACAGCAGACTTCCCAGGAGAATCTGTAACTAGGAAGCACAGATAATGTAGATGAAAACAGAAAACCTGAAGAAACCCATAGGACAGGAATGGTACCACATATCCAGCACTTCTATATGAGGATTGTTCTGTGCCCAAAAGTCTTGATGTCCCTTCAGACAGCCTGGAGTAAATACCTCTATCCCTGGATCCAGGAAGCAGTTGTATTATATACCATAATACAAGTATTAATATCTTAGGTTAGACATTAAAAAGCAATGGCTGTCTCATTGTGTGAATTTCACATAATCTTCTCTATATCTTTGTGGAAATAAAACAAGGTATGAATAGATGGATAGACAGATGAAAAATGATTATATAAATTACAATTGAAAGATGGTTGGCAGTCACTGTAAATCTCAAGCATTCTTTTCCTATTGAAATTAGAATTTCTTGCCTTCTAATCACCAGGAAAATAGGTGCTCGGCTGAAGGCTAAATGTACCTGTCATTAGAAAATGTCATTGCTCTTTAGGTAAAAAATGTTAACCATGTGGTCATTTCATGGTGACACATATCTTTAATCCCAGCATTTGGGAAAGCAGAGACAGGCAATCTTCTGAGTTGAAAACCAACCTGGTCTACATTGTGTGTTCCAGGCCAGTCAGATGACATGGTGGGTCCCTGTATAAAAAATACTTTAAAAGCCATAAGTTATCCATAATACCTATGCATCTTCCCCAATCAGATTTCATTACTTTACAGCTTTAACTATGATATCCTGGTTATATCTACTGATTGAAAGCTAAAAGAATACCTAAAATTTCCTCCAACAAAAACAGAGTGAATATTTACTTGTTCTTAAGCACTCATAGTACATTTTCTAAGAAATCTAGTTACATTGATACATTTTGAGTCCATAATAACCCTATATAGTAAAAGTTAAAATCATTTTCATAACATGTAACAGACAGGAATTGGGACCCTTCTACAGATGATATAGCTAGCAAATGACAGTCTACGTCCTTCATCCCTATAGGATGGTATTATTATTATTATTATTATTATTATTATTATTATTTATTTTATTTATTTACATTTGAAATATTGTCTCCTTTCCCGGTTTCCCCTCTGCAAACCCCCATCCCATCCTTCCTTCCCTTTGCCACTATGAGGGTGCTGCCTGGAAATCTTTCTCTGAACTTGTAGCCAGGCAATTCAAGTACTTTTTTAAGTCAATCAGTAGAATTTTTAAATAAAATAAAATTTACTGAGTTTTGAATAAATATAAGCTGATAAGCAGCAATAAACTTTTTCATTCATGATTCATTTGATACTTTTGCCACAATTAAATAATATATGAGACATATGTAAGGCATAAAACATCACAGAATGAGTACCTATGATTTCTCACCTGGCTTAATTACACCATCACTTTCACATTTCTACCTTCTAGAAAAATCATCATGATGAATTTTATGCTTATATTTTTGTCAAGACTTAATCATATACATATGACTCTGACTCTCTGTGTGTGTGTGTGTGTGTGTGTGTGTGTGTGTGTGTGTGTGTGTGACTATGAGCCTTCTGGAAATGCTGTGTCCTCACCTTTGTTTATTCATTGAAACATAAAACCAAATTTCATCTATAGTGAGGCATGCATTTGTAATCTACTCAGTTTACTAATTTCCTGATAGGTCTCTCATACCTAGTCCCCAGTCTGAAGATTTCCTTTACAGAGATTCTGTAATAGAGATGTAACAGAAGCTGGTTCATAAAGGCAGTTGGTTTCCTTGAGTAGAAAAGAGGAAAGTGAATGTCTTAGGAATGCAATGTGAATGAGGAGCACATCAAATAGAAAAGGAGGAGACAGTCATCTATTTCTTTTGGCTTTGGAATTTCTAAACTCAGATGAAATAAAGCAGCACCAATTGATCACTTGGTTACTTTTCTAACCAACTCACAACGGTGGTGTTTTTGAGTCTTTGATACTTTGAACAATATCAATGAGAAAAGTGCAAAGGCAGGAAAACTCAGGGTATGTTCAGGTGTAACCACAGGCTACAATGGCTAAGGAACCCAGAACATCTCAGAGAAATGGAACGGAAGCTAGAGAAAGGTCAAGTTAAAGAAGAGAAGTGGAACTTGACCAACTGAGTTGAAAACTGAAGATGAGAGAAAAAGTCCCTTGGATTTTCCACCATACTCATCCAATTGCTTGCTCACTATGAAATATCTCTGCCGTGTCTTGCTGAAAGTCAACTTCCACCCAATGGCTTTCTGATTTCCCATATGATATTCTGCTGGTAGAACAAGAATTGACCCAGAACAAGAACTTCAAGTGCATCTAAGCCCTTTTGTTGCCATATCTTACAAGAACTCAATAAAGCAGTTGAAATTGTATGTTAACTTCCTATAAACATCTACAAGATTATATTAGTTCAATAAGATGCTCTAACAAAATACAAGAGACTGGGAGGGCTTAGATCACAAGCTCTTGTTTCTCATGATTCTGGAGACAAGAGAGCCAAGATCTGGATACTCTGCCAAGTCAATTCCTAATGAGAGCTCTCTTCTTGGTTTACAGGTATAAAACAAGTGTCAGAGTGATTTATGTTCCTTCTTATAAAGCTACTAATCTCTCCCTGAATCCTGCTCTCATAACCACTACCTGCCCCACAAAGGTTCTATCTCTAGAGATCACCATAATGAGGACTTGGGTGTCGATATATAAATGTAATGATAACTGTATGTTCATGGAAGTAAAACCTGTGAGACTTCTGTATGATGCCAAAGGCATGCAGCACATACTATTAAACAGGTATCTGTGCTCTAATCTGCATTACACACATAAAGCCATATCAAGACTGTCTCATTCTTGTGAAGGCAAAAAGTATAACTCTAGGCTTGCGCATCGTGGAACTGATGTAATAATAGCACCTGAATAAAGTTAGTACTCAGTGGGAATTTACCTGCCCCAGGAAATTTCCCATTGATAAGTTGTAGTTTACAGGGAAACCCCATAAGCCAACCCCTGCATATGCCTCCAATCAACTTGTATATGAAGACTTGAACAAGCTTTCCAGTGTCTATAACTTCAAACAGAAAGGCTTCTAGTCACTTAGGAAATAATGAGTCCCCTCAGTCAATATCACCAGAGTGGTACTGTATTATCTGCATTCTGGTCCAAATAGTATTCTGTCCTCAAGCCTGGCAATCATTTCTTGTGCACCCATACAAGTCCTATTCTGAGTTTCTAGCAAATTGCATGAAGTATTTCACTGTCAATTTTTCATTGCTTACAGTAAAATCATTAGGCAGCAAATATTATCTATTGATTTCTACTTGCCCTCCTCCACATGTTCTGCAAAACAGTGGCTTTCTCCTCGTCACTTCCTAAGAGGAAATGGCTGAATGAGTCAGTTTCTTTCCTCAGCTAACCACAATGTGCAGGGTCTTTGTTCTCTTTAAATTAGCATGGGTCCTCTCCAGATTCTGACAGCATCAACGAATTTTTGCCCTTTTACCAAATGCTACTTCCCATTTAGCATCAGAATTCAAAAAACCTTTCTCATAATGCAAATCCTGAGCCTTTAAAAGTGACATCAGCCCTTGCCCTCCATACCCACCTCCGCCATACAGCCCACACTCTTAGACAATACGCTTTAGTGATTTTTATTAATACTATTATTACATTACTAATAGCATTATCTTTATTGATGTAATAAGCTTTATAATTATGTTTTCTTTGCATTAAATAAAAGATAATTGTCAAAGACCAAGAACTAATTTCATTCCTAGCAGCCTGCAGGCAACTTATGTACCTGTTCTCACAATTCATTGTTTTGGGGTTTGGTTGAGTAACTTGTTACTTACAGAGTTTTGTACATTTTAATTGACTTTCTCTCTGCTGGGAATTGAACCCAGCATTGTATGCTAGGCAAACAGTCTACCACTAATCTGCATCTCTAGCCCTTAAGTGACTATTTCTAATATTTCTAGACTGAGATTTTTCATTTGCGTGTTGCATCCTTCAGTGGCTGAACCCCTTAATTTCTTCTCACTTCATGGTGTAATACCTTAGGACTCAGCAGCTGACTCACAGGTCTGATTTTTACTTTGTCTGTGTGTCCTAGATGAAGTAGTGGACATTTCTTAAATTCTTCAATTGCATCAATATTACATTTTTAGCTATTTATCTGCAAACCATCATATGTCAAGTCATTTTGTTACTACCAGTATTTGGATATTTGGAGGCACAGCAAAGCCTAAGCTACTCCTTTCATTTGTAAAAGCTGGCAAGAAAATCACAGGTTCTATGAAGCTTCCTTTTCTTCTTTAATGTGGCTTTTCTAAACTAAAACTCAACTATAAGATTTTGTTAATTTTCTTTATTAAATATGCCCTGCCTTCTCATTTTGCAATTAAAGGACAAACTTTATCCCAATGTGTACCGCATAGCCATCACAATAGCTGGTCCAGCATTGTTCACTGGTATTCTCTTCTAACCACTGATGTGTTAAAAAAGACATAACAGCACAAAGACCTTTGCTTTCAAATACTGTTGCCACTAACAGAAACAGGAATCTCTGGAAACATCCTGAGGCTGGAACACAGAAAATACAAAATTAATATAGTACAACTTATCATATTAGAAGAAATAAAAAACAATACAGAAGTGCTCCAAAAATTACAAAAGGCTAGCCAGAAGATCTAGCAGCTATCTTGAAGTGACTCTGACTCATCAAATCCAGAATGTTTTTATCAACACAATAAATATAAAAGGTCATATATGGTGATCTATTGAATTAAATAAGAATTTTGTGTCCTTATTAACAAATATACAAATAAATAAATAAATGTAAAATAATGATTTCTCACAACAAAATGCCATCTGAAAACAACAGAGAGTTTTAAAACTTACCATTTCACAGCCATCCTTGTGAATTTTATTCAAGCAAGAATCATCAATGTGTATCTGGTCTAGTGGTAAAGAGATTAAAAGGAAAATCTATTTCTATAGCTCATTGTACCTTCCCACAAACCACTACCACTTCCCAAAGGGAAAATAACTGAAATTAACAGACTGGGATGCTGCTGACACCACAAACAAGTGACCAAAATAATGACCTCAGTGGTGCTATGCCCAAAGTTCTCTCTATCACTCAATCCCATCAGAAAAGCTTCTTTCAGTAGATGGTGATTAATCCAGAGACCCACAACTATGAATACAGTGAGAAACCATGGAACACTCAGCCCTAGATTAGATGCCTGTATCAAAGTTCTCCCCTCAAGATGAAGGGATCTCTGTGGAAGTGTAGACTCAAAGATTTTTAAGTACTGTGTATGGTGGATTAATCTAAGGAAAAAGCATCTTCCAGACAAAGCAGGACTGATGCACACAGAAACTGACAGGCTCTGTGAAAGAAGGCACAAGACCTGCACAAGCTCAAGCAAGACAAACACCAGCATGGGACAGGGAAAATAGACACAAAATCCTACCCCAATCAAGAAACCATTTACAATTGATACATGCTGAGGTAGGAAAGTCAGTTTCTCCAGTGGAACAACACTGAGTACATCAACCACACTGTAGAGTAAGACTCGTGGTCAGCAGTCACTCACAAACACCAAGTGTACTTCTTATTTTTTGTGTACGTTGTTGTTGTAGTGGTGGTGGTGGTTGTGGTTTTGTTTTTCCATTTTAGGTATTGTTTTGTTGGTTTTATTATTTTTAAGGGTTTTGGAGTGAAAGAAAGAAAAAATTGAATGGGTAAGAAGATGAGAAGATCTGGGAAGACTTGGGGGAGAGAAAAATGTGATTGAAATATATTGTATGAAAAAATTAAATAATAAAAATGACATCAATAAGGGATGTGTTTGCATGCTAGAAAACAAAGTAAATTTTATGTAATATCCTCCAAAGACATAAGACTTGAATGCAATTATAAGAAAATATCAGAAGAACCCAAATATACCTTTCTAAAATCAACTATTCTAGTTTATTCCAAAATGTCAGTGGTATGAAAGAAAAAGAAAAGCTGAGGAGCTGCTCCAGCTAAAAGAAGGTTGTAGACAGATGAAGGCTAAATTGGATGCAGAATCCTGGACAGAATCCTGGACTAGAAAAACAAAACCACAAAAGAAAATGTATAGTCAGTTTTCTCCAACTACAGCAACAACAAAAATAGGCAACAATAAATCACTTCCTGTACAAAATAAACTGAAGGTAGCAAGCCCCAAATTCAGTTGGTTTGTCGGCAGCTCGACTGCCTCACACTTGGTAATGCTCTTTCAGTCTAAAGACCAAAGACATCAAGACCTTAGAAGATACAATATTTTTGTTACTTCTTTGAGAGTTTGATACAACAATGTATTTTCATCACATCCACTCCTCTTTTCTCCCTTACACTCCTTCTAGACTCAGCTCTCAACTGTCCCCATCCCAAATTCCTATTGTCTTCTTACTTTTTTCTTTCTTTCTTTCTTTCTTGCTTTTTTTTTTTTTTATTTTTTTTTTTTTATTTTTTACAGAGCCCAATTTGGGCTGCAGATCTATTCGTGGGAGTGGGACCACCACTGAAACATAGTCCACTTACCAGAAGCCACACCCTTAAAGAATTTACTCTCCTTATCAGGACTGGCAGTTTGTTTTAGTTTGCTTCTCTCATATTGTGATAATATGCTCTCCAAAAGCAACTTAGGGAAAATGGATTTGTTTGACTCACAGGTTCCAGCCTGCTATGGAGGAAACCAAGGCAGGAACTCAAAGCAAGAACCTGGAGGCAGGAACTAAAACAGAGACCATGGAGGATCTCTTCTTCCTGTTTTGATCTCCACTGCTCACTCAGCTTTGTTTCATATACAAATCAGGGCCACTTGCACTATCAGGTGGCACTGCCCACAGTGGGCTTGGCCTTCCCAGATCAATCATTAAGAATATTCCCAAACATTTGCCCAGAGGTCAGTCTAATGGAATAATTTCTCTCTCTTCCCAGGTTATTCCAATATGTGTCACATGAACAAACACTCCATTGACTCCTAGTCAACTTGTCATTAAAAAATTACTGTTAAACCATGGCCTTTTCATTTCTCATTTAGTCCTAAGATCTTGTGTTAATTTCTTGGTATAAAACAGAAACCAAGTTTTAAAATCTCCCTATCTTTAAATTTTTCAACACTTTTAAAAGTCAAAAGTCTCTTTAAAAATCCAAAGTCTCTTAACTGTGAGCTCCTATTAAACCAAAAACAACATATCTACCTGTTTGTTCAGAGGGGGAAGAACTGGGGCACAATATCAAGTCACAGCAAAAACCAAGTTTCAACAGTAGCAAGAGCTTCTTGTCTACTGTCTGGGACTCATTCATTATTGTCTGGGTTCCGATGGACTTCAGTACTCCAGTTTTCTGGCTTTGCTATTCAAAACACACAGCTTGACTTGTAAGCTCACTCCAGCTTTATTCCACAGCTGCCAAGGTTCCTGATAGTCACCCCACAATCATGACATAACCAATATGCTATCCAGCTACACTAACAATACCCTTTTACCAATGACTCTCAAGGTGTCCCTTCAGGGACTCTGACCAAGCCTCATGATGCCAAGCCTCAGATTCTGACCATGATCCCTTTAATCCTCTAACTTACATGTCTTCAAAACCAGTAGCGGGTTAGACCAAGCTCAGCTTTCAACTGGAGATGCATTACCCCCTCCCTGAACTACTTCTGTGTACCGACTCTGAAGAAATACTTCCCAGAAGATTTCATAATCTCTTATTCTTCAGTTCCAGCTAACAGCTACCAATTGGCTAAGTAAAGCAAAAGTGAATGCCCCTAGTGTTTGATCCCCTCTGTAACTTCACAACCCGGGTGTCCTAATCTACAGTTCTCTCTGCATTCCTATCTTCAAAGATCAGCTCATTAAGCTCTGAGCACTGGATGGCTGTTTCTAGCTCAAAGCTCAAAAATTCTTCGATGATACTCCCCAAAAGAAAACATGATCAACTCTATCACAGCAATCCTATTTTCTGCTATGAATTTTGTCCTAGTTCACTTTCTGTTGCTGTAATGAAAATACGGAAATTAACTTGAAGAGGAGAAGGTTTGTTTGACTTATAAATTACTATGCTTTATCATCAGTGGAGTCCAAGGAAGGAATTCAAGGCAGGAGCCTGGAGTCAGGAACTGAAGCAGAGATCTGAAGATCATGACGGACTGCTGGTTACTGGCTTACTCTACCTGACTTTCTCAGCATGCTTTCTTATTTAATGCAGGGCTACCCAGAGGTGGTACTGTGCATAGTTGACTGAACCCTCCCCAATTATCATTGATGAAGAAAATGTCTCCACAGGGTTCCTGCAGGCCCATGTGGTGGAAATAATTCCTCAATTCAGGTTGTCTCTTTCCAGGTGACTTCTTTGTGTCAAGTTGCCAAATTTGACAAGCACCAAAAAAAAAACCAATTTATGTTCTCTTTCACATGTGGTTCCTATCCTATAGTGTGTGTGTGTGTGTGTGTGTGTGTGTGTGTGTGTGTGTGTGTGTTTGTGTACTTTAGTATAGTATAATATATATAAAAAGAAGTAAATATTAGTTGTTAAGTACATATTAGGTGATAAGGAAGTAGGCGATGCAATAAAAAACACATGACTCTTGAAATGGGATATAAATCTAACTTTTTTCTAGTTTTAACTCTGTCACTGATTTTTTCAGAGTTTTGTGGTGGATGGATGCATACACATATAACTGAGCACCCCACTGAGTCTTCTGTGCCCTTTGACCAATTGTGAATGTCTGTAGTAACCACCCTGCACTGCACAAAGATGCTTCCCTGATAAGGACTGAGAATTTCACTCGTCTAAGGACATAGATATATTAGTTTTAAAAGCAGTGAGAAACCATATCTGTTTAGCAGAATAACAGTAGTAGTTTTGCTTCTATGGCCTATGAGCTTCCTAACCACGAGTTCTTGACCAGATTTGCATGCTGGAAATAGCCTAGATGTGCAGTAACTGGTGAATGCATAATGAAAATATACCTATACACACTGAAATTATCCAGATGTAATGAAAAACAAAATTGTGACTTTGCAGATAAATAGATGGAACTAGAAATAGATGTCCTATTAAGTAAGGTAACCCAGACCCAGAAAGATTAAGTATCACCTGTCCTCATTTGCATGTGGATATTAGTACCAAATCTTTAGGTTTCTGTGTTTACCTTGAAATACCTGTAGAATATAGGAAACTGGAAAGATATTATGAGTGAATAGGGAGAAGAATGGTCTTATGGAAGAAAGATAACAGAGCATGATATGAAAGGGGAGAGAGAATAATGGAAAGAGAGGCTTATGTGTGGAGAGGTGAGGAAGCATACAGCAGAGGGGGTCATTTGGGGAAGGGATAATTAAAATTTTAAATGTTTGAAAAAGCCATATGGAAACACACACATGCACACGTGCGAGTGCGTGCGCACACACACACACACATCTATGTAGTATGTGCATGCATGTGTGTGCGTATGTGTATTCAAATCAAAGAGTTTAATCGGGTTACCCTATACAAGTCAAGGGCTAGTCTTTGTTCTGTTCAAATCTTCAACTGAGCCTGTGTAACCCAGCTATATAACCTGCTTTCTTCTTATTTAAATGTTAATCTCATCCCACAGTGATGAGAGCAAGTACTAGAAACTGGGTGAGTAGGGAAGGAACCCAAAGCTGCAGTGCCTCCTGCTGGAGGCCAGGAATGCCAATAGACTTCTGTTCCCCGTTCTCTGTTACCACCTGTTTGAGCTCTTCTGCCTAAATGCTATATGTACCTATGTTACTAACACTAAAAAAGGCACCTGGGCATGTTGTTGGGCCACTTGGTGTCCCCTAGCATACCCAAGTTTCTGCCAGTAGGTTCTTTTAAAAACCCTAGGTAACAGCTCAATCAAGCTATTTTCTGGATGCCTCTACTTACAGGATCCCTTCCCACCTAGCTCTTTCTCTCTCACTTGCTCTCATTCAGCACAGTTAAGCTGCCATTTACAAGCATATAATCAACTTCTCTATAAAACACATCCTCTGTGGTCCATGAATTTCATGCTTTGAACTCACAAAGCTAGAATCTGAAAGCTACTGGCTAGGCATGGCTTTAATGGCCATCAGATTTCCAAGACCTTAGCTCCCCAAGGAAGATTCCATCATACTCAAAGATATCCCAATAGTTCCGTCAGCATGGAAACCTCAAGAACACGCTCAGGTAAACATCCAGAATACTTATCCAAAGAAGTGAACACTGGGGCTTAGGGAAGTGAACACAAATTAGACATTACATTGACAATTGGAAAAATTAGACTATGATTTGCTGATTAAATTATTATATCAATGTTAGGTTTCCTTGTTAAAAAGATACATTGGTGTTCTCCAAAGACTTAGCTTGTGGAGTGAACAACTTTAGAGATATTATTTATATAAGAAAAAATCCTATATATGTTTTACCACAATAAGATCTATTAATTAAAAATATTATAATGTTGTTTCTTGACTTTAATATATGTGATTTGATTATATAAAGTTATTAATAGCCATTACTAATAATTAACTAAAATAACTGTATAATAAATAATGATCATTAAGGGTGTCACCAACTGCTTCCCAGTTGTATCTAAAGTTCAGTCCACAAAAGGAAACATGTTCAGTGCTATAAATCTGGCCAACAATCCAGCAATATGTTACATTGAATTTAAGCCTTAAACTCTGCCCCTACTTTTTCAAATAAAGTCAAATTCAATCTCAATAAGAGTCAGTAAGTATACCTGAACATATCACATTATAAAGCAAATGTGATCAAAAGCTATTTCTAGCATTCTCTTTGTATCTGGAGCTCCTGTCTGGAATTTCCAAAGTCTATGAGTTCGCAGCCCTGCCACCCATGAACACAGACACTGCTCACTAAAACTGCATACCTCTTATGGATTTAATTTTCTTCCCAGAAGAAAATAGCCCTTATATGCAGCCATGTGAGTGACAGGAGTTCTTCTTTCTGAGCATGACAGTTAATCCTGAAACAAATAGCTTCAGACAACCTAGTGAGTAATGAACTTGAGCAGGTCAGTAGAGGACCACATGATTTACATTCATTAAAACTAATTAAAACCACAGGCAGGAATTAAAAGCTGGAGACTTTTATAATCAACAATTATTGGACTATACAACCAAGTCCTTTAACAACTTTTTCAAAGTTTTCTTCCTACACAGTTAACTCTTTCTAGACCACACACTAGACTATAACCTAGTATTCTTTCAGGGAAGAATTATCCTGAAATTGGGTCTCTATCGATCATGGCCTTTCTCTCTCATGAGAAAACAAACCAAGCAGAAATAGGCATCAGGGGAAGAGGAAGATTATGCATATCTCCTCAAACATTTCTTACACGTCTCCTCTCTCTCAAGCACAGGCATGTGTGTGTGATCTGAGAACTGTTACTTGGAAAATCACAGAGGAGAAGCATGACCTCCACACCAGAGTCATTTGCCACACTGTTAGATCCACCTTTGAGCTGATGCTTCAAAGGAACACCCCCATTTAATCTCTAACCCAGCGTTCCAATCAGTCCTCACATGGAGTTCTATGACTCCATAATAAAATTTAACAGTGTCTCCAACTCTGAGATCTTTAATAAGTGCTGTAACATTTCTAAACTCAAATGGTGCATTCCAGCACAAAATTGAGTTGAAACCATGGGTCAATTATAATTCAACATCCAATGACTATAAGTCTGTATCCTTTAAATAAATTCAGCAGGTAGTATGAGAATTGTACTATGAGTTACATAGAGATAAGTAGAAAGAGCAGTTAACGATGATGACTGGCTGGGTGTAGTGGTGTGTGTGTGTGTGTGTGTGTGTGTATGTATACACGTATGCACGTGTGCATGCACATGTATGATCCCAGTACTCCAGAAGCAGAAAGTTTGACAGGTCAAGAGCACAAGAGCAGTCTGAACCATATAACCAGACATCAGACATGCTCTTTCTCTCTCTCTCTCTCTCTCTCTCTCTCTCTCTCTCTCTCTCTCTCT
>JADRCH010000169.1:1975056-2018961 GCA_019843965.1 Rhynchomys soricoides | reverse complement strand
CTCTCTCTCTCTCTCTCTCTCTCTCTCTCTCTCTCTCTCTCTCTCTCAGCATAAATGCCAGTATTTCAGATAAAATAAAATATAAGGCAAAGATACCTCACCAACATGGCTGACTAAACATAACCAAAACTAACATAGAAGGGGTAAGTTCATGAGGCCTCAACCATACACGAAGTACTACAAGCAACTAAGAAGTGCTCAGAGCAAGAGAAACAGTCTTCCCTAGAGAAGTGTCCACTGACTGAATGATCAATACCAAATGGTCATCCTTGAAAGCATACATGCATGCAAGTAACACTACATGAACTGATCAGGCAGTATTTATAAGAGTGTGTGCATGCCCACGCACGTGTGTGTGTGTGTGTGTGTGTGTGTGTGTGTATAAAATCAACAATCAAAGAATAAGAGGCCATGAGTTTGAGAGAGTTCAAAGGGAAGTACATGAGATGGATTTGAAGAGAGGAAAGGAGAGGGTGAAATTACATAATTATGTTATCATCTCAAAAAATAAAAAAATATTTTAAAAATTCTAAACTAAACAATGTGAGAATTATGGCATTCCAACCAAAGCCAGAGTTGCATTTCTTTCTTCCACTCAATTATCTTAATTATCTAAGTTAACTGTCATTTTTGTTTTTCTTCCCTTCTCTGTAGGGTTTTTGGTCCTGAGTCTGCTCCGCAGCTTGGTGAGGTGGGAAGCTGGGGAGTTTGACTGTTTACCCCATGCTGTCCCCAGTAGGGAACACCCAGACACTGCTCCGGTGGGGGGGCGGGGACACTCAGTCTGAGGCTCCGGACAGCCAGAGCTGGTTTGGGGGTCCCCAGACCTTTGAAGAGGCCAGGGCCGTGGGGTTCCCAAGCTCTTGGACACTCACACATTGCTGGAACCAACCTTGCTAATGCTGCCTCCGTTTTATACAGGCCCTCACTTTGTGGTGACTGCCAACCATAAAATTATTAGAAAAACTGAAGTTTGCCCAGACTTAAATAACTTAGTAACTGCTAAATGAATTCTGGGGGATCTGCCCTCAGGGTCAGAATATTACAACATGGCCTCCACTCTGCCCATCCTCCACATCTGTCCAGACAATCAGATCCAATACGCCCCACCCTCACCCCCCATTGCCAAGTTCCAGAAAGGAAGAAGACACAGATGAGAAGAAGCACATCAAATAGAAAGGAAGAGACAGTCATCCATTTCTTCTGGGTTTGGAAATGCTAAACTTAGATGAAAGGAAGCAGCATTAGTTAGTCACTGAGCTTGTTTTCTAACCAACTTGAAAAGGTTGTTTCTGAGTCTCTCTGATACTTTAAGCAACTCCATGAATGATGGAAAAATTAGTCATTTTAATTAATTTCCCAGAAATACTTTATTCCAAAAACAGTTCAATGGATCCATATCATCACATATCAACATATCAAATCATTGCCAAGCAAAAGGTTCTCTTGAGAGAGAGAGACTAGGAGAAGGGAAAGGGGATTTCAGATGTTCTGGGGGGCGGGGGGACAGCAGAGGAGCAGGAGTAATCCCCATGGGGTTAGATCTGAAGGTGTGTGGAATCCAGAGTGATTCTTGTTATTCTGCTGTTGTGATGGTGCAGAAAACTGAGAAAGCATGGAAGAACACAGCCTTGATACTCATAATGCTGTGTCAAGCATTTAATTCAATTCGCCACTGAAATTGACTCTTTCTCTCTTTCAATAGACAAAGGGGGAGAATAGGAGGTATTTTTAAAACAGAAAAGAGAAAAACTGTCAGATCATTTCCTGACTTCAGTCATGTTGCTTGTTGCTAAGTTAACAGAACATTTCATACGTGAACAAACTACCAAATCCTTAAATATAATTATGGTACATTTTAAAATATCAGTTCTAATTATATTTTTCTTTGACAAAGTAATTACACTTCAAGAAGCTGTGATCAGAACAATGTTTTTGTTGCCAGATCTGAGAGCAGAAGGTAGGAAAGGTACTTCAGAGATCTTACAAGGAGTGAGCTGAACTTCATACAACCTTTGTGCCCAGGCTCAGGAAAGAAAGGCTTAAAAAAATAGACTAACAAACATAAATTTTAAATTCTTCTTTCAAGTCACTCATTGATTTGTAATTCAATGTTTTTTAGGACAATGGTGGTCACATACTGTAGGCTGCTTTCCCTCCACGGATTTAGTTTCTGTATATTTAAAATCACAGGGTTCTGCCAAAAGCGTTTTTGTTATTAGTCCAAAACAAATGAATTGAACCTGAGGCTTTTATTCCCAAGAGGAAGCAATACAATGCCCTCAACTGGTATTCTTGACTTCGAATTTTCCAACAATTTATCTTCCCAGGAGTCTATAACGATTGTTTTCTTCCTGAGGTCTCTAGCCCCTTCCTCTTCCCCTCCCCAACCCCAACTTACGTTCTAATGAATAAATATTTCCCATTCACCTGTATGAGATTCGTGTTGCCTCTCTCTATCCTGAAATGGTCCCCTCAGGATCCTATCTGAATTGCCTGCCAAATTCTTCTCGCAAAGGCTTAGGGGCAGCCAACAGCTACTGAGTCCTAACATTTCTCAGCTTTACCTTTTTGTTAGTTTTTCTTACCTCATGAGGGGAAAACTGTCTATAAAATGCAAATACACAATGAATAAATCAAAGCGCATAGATGTACTAGTGAATTCACCAGTACAGATTTTTTTCCTCTATAGTCAGGAACGTTTTAAATTAAGTTCACTCAGAGCTTAGAAAAGAAAAACAAAACAAAACAAACAAACAAACAAAAAAACATGAATAATCTATAGCCTCTAAATTAGGATGGTAGTTACAGAGAAGGGTAAGAGAAACGAGGTGTTCACATTGGTATAAAAGGGTAGGAAACTGGAGAGCAGAGGTAAGACAGTCTCTGTCCCCAGAAGACTTACAAACTTCAAGAGTGTCACTGAGAAAGACAAGTATAGAGCGTGCCGTGATCTGTAGTACTTTGCCTCTTGCAGGTGAGTCTAGATCATTGGATAAGCCTCGGCAGATGCTCCCAGGTTTAGCATGTTGTCGGTGAAAGATAGGAAGAACTGAAGCTGACACAAACCTGCAAGAGAAGGGGGGGAGTGAGATATAGTACTCAGAACTTCATGCCCAGCAGATAGCAGTGACTGGTCAGTATATCAACAATCCCTAAGAACCATCAAGACCCTGGATCAAATCTTCTCCATCCCTACTCTGTTGGAGTCCATAAATGAAAATTAATTCTGAGTCTGGGACAGGAATAAAACACCTTACTTCTGGGATGACACAGAAAACTTACAGGAAGAAATAAATCTGCCCTCTTGCTGGACGGCTCCTAACCATCTTAAGTAAATGAGCTGTCTCATTTTTAAAGGCTTCCAGTTATCACTATCTTTTGCCTCTTTCTAAACATCTAGTGTTTACCAGAAGACAACTATGAAACTATAAAACTGGTAGCACAGTTTGAACTGTGCATCTCAAGCCATGCTTTGGGAAGATAATGCTACATTTCAAAATACATCTTACTTTTCGTCTTGTCTGACATTTCTGAATAATTTGTATTCATGGGAACCAGGAAGAAGTCCCATTATTCCTTTTTCTTTTTTTTTTGTAAGTCTAGCAGAGAAGAGCCTTGCTTAAGCCTATTCGTATTCATTCTTCATTTCAAACCAAACCTCTAAAATCCTCTTTGATTTATTACATTGTTTTACTGTGCTCTGTGAGGCGGACCTTTACCCAATAGTCAAATAACTAGGCCATATAATTTTTCTCCTGATAGCTAGGCCTAGAAAAAAACAGTTTTATCTTTGTGGGAATCACAAGTATTAGATATATTAAGAAAATTATACTAAGTTTTGAGGTTACATTTTATTTTCTATGTATTGTTAAAATTCCAAAATATAAAAGTCCATAAATCAATTAATAAAGAAACAGTTATTGACAGGCAAGCAGATCAATTATGTAATTAAGAAGCATTCAATGAGGCAGGTTCTAGGGATACCCAACTATCCTAAAGTCATGAATCAGAATCCATGTAAGCATCCTGGAATCAGCAAAAGTCTCCATGGAACTGTGCAGCAAATAGAAACATTGATGCATTACCCAAAAAGATTGAAGAACCTTCTGAACAGGCATAAAGAATGCATCTTTGCTCGGGTCCAAAGAAAAGATTACAAAGTACGGTGCCTGATATCACTTTATACTTTGAGTAAACCTTGTCTTTCTGTGCAAATCTTCTTCAAGAAACTTTGCCTGATCCCTTCACCTACGCTCCTTGAGATTTTTCTCTTACTTGAACTCCTGCAAGGAACTCCTACTAGGAACTCAGCCTTCTCTAGATTCTCAGGAATCACCTTAGAATCTCTCTCAATTATTGTATAAACTCCTGATTTGTTCTCCTCGACTTGACTACTGTAGGTGTGTGTTTTTATATCACTTAGAAGTGCTTGCAGAGTGTGGGCCTGTCAGTCATAGCTGAGTAGATGCTTCTAAAACAGTGACTGCAGCAAGACAGAGAACCCATTCTTCTCTCTAAAGCTTCTTGTCATCTGAAAGAAAACCGTCATTTCAATTCATCCTCGATACCCTGGAAAAGTCTATTTTACCATATGTGTTAATCTGCCTTTTGTGTGTTTTGTATTATCATCCTAGAGAGTGCTGCTGTTTGGCTTTTTCATCTTGCTCTCATTGGGTTTCCTGTGTTCATGATGGTCCCATTGGAAGGGAAGTATGCCACTAGATTTTGTGTTTGTTTAACCAATGACCGAATGTCAGGACACTCACATGGTTTCACCCTAAAACTTCTTTTTAAGATTTGTCCAGTTTTGAACTTTCACATAACTGGCAAAAAAAAAAAAAAAAAAAAGATCAGGGAAGGTAGATGGAAGGAAGGAAGGAAGAAAGGAAGGAAGGAAAGAAGGAAGGAAAAAGAAGGCATTGGCATGAATTGTTTCTAATATTACACGCAACTCCCCATGACCAGTATTGAAAAAAAAAAAGAAAAGAACTAGAGTCCTAAAACCTCCATCAAAGGTATACCTCCACTGACCGAGAAAACTCCCAGAAGGCACTGCTTCTAAACTTTCTACCGCCCCACATTAGCACTTATCCAAGGACCACGCTTTTAAAACATGAGATATTTAAGATACAACTACAGAGCCTGGCACGCCTTTAATCCCAGCACCTGGAAGGCAGAGGCAGGTACATCTCTGTGAGTTCAAGACCAGTCTGGTCTACAGAATGAGTTTCAAGACAGTCAGGGCTACACAAAGAAACCTTGTCTCAAAAACAAAACAATAACAACAACAAATATATATATATATATATACATATATATATATATATATATATATATATGACAGCAGTCTGATTATTAGATATTTCAAGTGCAAAGTAATAGTGAAAGAAATGTAGAAAAACTGAAATTTCTAATTAATAAAGAATAACATAATCTGCGAATTTACAGATTCAAACTAAAATATTTAACGTGCAATTATCTAGCTATTAAATTAGCAAAGAATACAACTTTAAAGAAAATATTAGTAAAAATGAAAGAAATTAAAAAGATTGATGTTTCATCAACGTGCTCAGTCTCTGGGGAACAATCCGGCATGCATGGGGTAATAGCTACACGAATAAGGTAAGAAATTATGGCTTTATTTAGTTTGCAGTAATCACCAGCCTGTACTCAGAAGGTGACATTATTTCTGATGCATGTTAGGCATTGAATAAATGTTTCCTAAAGTAGTGCTTTGATGTTTCCTCTGAATAAATGTTTCCTTAATGTTACGCAACAATGACTTAGTTTCATTTTTGTGAAGAATATAGATAAAAATGTAAAAAAAAAAAAAAAAATTTAAGGCTTTCCTAAACTTGAATAATAATAAAAATTTGGAAGCTTCAGGAGCCTAAGAACAGATAGGTTAGGTAAATGTGGGAGTTTGAATGAGAATGACCGCCATGGACTCATATAATTGAGTGCCTGGTGCTCAGTTAAGAGAATTGTTTGGGATGGATTAGAAGGTGTTGCCTTGTTGGAGGAGGTGTGTCACTGTGGGTTAGCTTTGAGGTTTCAAAAGCCCATGCCAGGCCCAGTCTCACTCTCTGCTTCCAAACTGTAGATAGGATGTAAGCTTTCAGCTACTGCTCCAGAGCCATGCCTGCATGCTACCATACTCTGCAATTATGCTCATGGACTTATCTTGTGAAACTGTAAACAATCCCTCATTTAAATGTATTTGTAATAAGTTACCATGGCTGTGATATCTCTTCACAGCAATAGAACATTAACTAATACAACAATAGGTGAATTTGATTAAATATTCCATGTACATGGTATACATACCATTTTAAGCAACACATATATATAAGCTAGCTGTAACTCTCTTTGTGGGGACTACAGAGGGAGCAAAGGAGGGGCTTCTTTCTTTTATGAGTCTGTGGGTCTCTAATGATAAGTAATTTCAACTAGTTAAAGCAAAAAAAGAAAAAAAAAAATGAAGTTTAAGATGTCTGAAGAAGTTCCGTAAGGTCTAGGATAGACTCTGCAGAATCATTCACATATGAAACAGAAAGCTGCTGCTCAGTGAGGCTCGAAGGAGGAAGTGTAAGGCTGCACATCTCCATTCCTGAGCTCATAAGACTGCCTTGTCTTGGAACAGGTGCTCATGTAGATAAAAAATATCTTAGAGTTTTAAAAACAAATTTACAACTGATAAAGGAGGGCTGAACTACTGTCAAGTCTGGACCACAGTGGTCATTGAAGGTTTCTCTTTAAGACAACTCAACTTGACTTCTGTATAAGGCAATATTGGGTGTTACATGGAAACACGTGAGGCTGCAGATAAGAAGGTTTAATGGTGTCATATTTAAAGTAGATGCTAACTTTTTATAATCAATCAATATGTTGAAATAAAACAACTTAGCTGGATGCCAGCTTCCAGGCTATTAGTTAATCTATATACTAAAGTTCATTCCTTCCAACATTACGAGGAAAATAGCAGTGAGGCATGATTATATCTTATATCGTGCCTATAATCTTAGCTCTCAGGAGGTAGAGGCAGGGGGATTGCCACAAGTTTAAGGTCAGTCTGGTCTACACAGCAATTTCCAGGCTAGTTAGGCCTGTATTGTCACAGAGGCAGGTAAGGGAAGAGGAGAGAAGAGACAAGAAAGGAGAGAGTGGGGGATCCATGTATGACATGACACATGAATATTCATTTTCTGTCATAACATAAGCATTTCCTTACAAAGTTTAGCTGCTAATAACATGCTGAATCACATTGTGAAGTTACTTTGAATGTCTAGGTAACAAGGCCTGGAGCCAATTAAGTAGCTAAAATGTTAGTCTACTTTAATGAACAATGAAAGCTTTGCTGCTCTTTACCAGCCTAGAGCAGATCTTATGAAATTAGTTTATACCTCACCAAATGTTAATCCTTACATCATAGGTCAAGTGCTTTTTATAAACACAGGTAACAGGCATGAGGGACAGGAAAAGAACAGTCACTTAGAAAACCAAACTCCAGTGATTTTGATATTCTCCATTTTTGCTAGTGTTTAGTTTGCTACCTAGGGAGAAAGATTTATTTCTGTCTTTAGAAGATCTTTTTAAAAAGATGGAAATTTTAGTTCATTTGATATATGACTTATATTTGTAGAAAATGATTAGTAGGTCCAAAATTATCCCAGATCTTTTGGTCTATCATGATGGAGGAAACACTGTAAAATATTGATTGAGAAGTCAGAGCACTCATCTTACTCAGGGATGAATCTAGTACTTGGAATTGTTTTTAAAGGGCCTAAGGAACAGAATGATACAAAACACAGTCTGAGCATTGTCCGTTTAAGTAAGACTTTACCATTGCTGTGTCAAGGATCATGCTACAGTACATATAACACAGGAAAGAAAGGCTGCCACTAGAATGAGGGCCTTCACAACCCACCCCACCTGATAGGTTTAGATGAACAAATCATGCTGGCAAAGTAGATGACCCTAAGAGGCAGAACTTCAGTCACAAAGGGATTGTCAGGTGCAAGATGGTAACAATTCACATATGGAGACTCACAGCCTTTGCATTGTGTTGGGGTTGGGGGTGGTGGCTCTAAAGACTCTGGACCCAGTACATCTGCCTCAGGTAAGCATGTCTATTACCATGCTGAAATTCTGGAACAGTCAATGATTCTTTCTTCAAGGTTGAACATAGATCACATGACACCATGGAGAGAGCATTATTTTGAGTATGGGTTGTGTGTGTGTATATGCCTTAGCATAGGTTCAAATACACTGTGGGAAACATATCTAGGCTCTCTTTTTTGTTGCTTTTATTTTTTGTTTTGTTTGTTATTTGTTTGTTTTTGAGAAAGGGACCTCTCCTATAGAAAGATTATCCCCAGACTTTCAACCTCTGGCCTCTGCCTCCCAAAAGCTGGGATCGAAGATGTGTGTCTACAATATACTTAATTTGTTAAGTATATTGTTAAGTATGATGTTAACAATTAATTAACATGCTAATTTTTTAATCTGTTGAGGATAAGGAAAAAGGAACAGAACACAAAGGAGACTTTTAGACCTGTTAAAGAGACAGTATAATTTTTATACATTACAATATGAATAATAACACCTGTGTATAAAATGACAATACCAGAAGAAAACATTTCCACCCCCTTTCCTCTGTTACAGCTAAGTGAGCAGAGGGGCTATGAGTTTGGATGTCAGGCCATGAGAAAGTCAGCCCCACCACATGGCAGTTTCTCTGACCTAAGACAGTAATTTTACCTCTGTTAGCCTTTGACTCTTTTTCCTAGTACGTTTTAAAGATTTTATTTTACTTATGTGACCATGCATCTCTCTGGTGATATATATGTACATGTGCAGGCCAGAGGCATTGGATGAGATCTTCTAGGAGATAGAAGGTAGGTGTTTGTGAGCCACCCAACAAAGTATGGGAAGCAAACTCAGGCCGTCTGCAAATGCAGTGTATGCTCTTATCACTGAGCTGTTTCTACAGCCCCCTGGTCTAGTTTGGAAGGAGAAGAATATATTGCTACCATATCATAGGTCTGTTTCGAAGGTTAAATAAGGTGACAATATGTTTTTATAATTACCATTTCTTCAGTTGCAAAATGTTTCTGTTTTAGTTTTTTGTTACTATAACTGAATAGCTAAAATCATTGACTTATAGGAGAAAATTTGTTTTAATTTGTGTCTCTGATGTTTCCAGGCTGTAATCATGACTTTTGGATGTGAGTGAGATAGCACATCTTCTAAAAAAACATTGTAGACTATCTCTGCTTGCCTCACTAGCCAAGAGGTAAAAGCAACAGTTGTGTGAGCTGAAATAGCAAGTATCCTTCAGGGGCACAGCACAGATGGGTTCAGGATCCTCCCACTAGAGTCTACTTCTGAAAGTTCTACAACCCACACCCTAGGGACTCAGAGGCGCATGTCCCAAACTTTGAGGGGCATATCCAAAACCGTGATAATTTCTAAACTTTCAATAATTTCATTTTTTTTAAAGTTTGATTACATCTATGCAGAAGAGTAATTGCTACTTCCTGGCAGCTCTGGTATCTATTTTCCAAATTTTACTTCAAGGGAGACTTGAGTAGTTTGTGTAGTATGAGTGAATTTTTCCATAGGACTGTGCCTCTTGGTGTGCCTAAAATTATTTCAAGCATATCACATTAGTTTGAAATTTGGGAGGAGGAAAAAGCAATTGTGTAAAAATGATTTTAAAGATAAGGATTGTTGGCCTGTCTAATTTATGAGTATAAATGTACAAAGATTTCCAGCTCATTTTTAAGGAATATCAAAGAAGATAATTCCATTAAGAAAAAACTTGATCTCAGAGTTATCTAAATACCAAGGAAACCCAAGTACTTTTTAATATAACTTATTGCAGCCCTAAAGATATTCTAGAAAGGCATAAACATGTCTCTGAAGGGCTTGGGAGAAGGACATCAGGAGTAGGGTAGATTTCAAGAACAACAAATACATTTCATCAAGTAAAATTGCTTTAAAAAATAGAATCCACAAATAATGTGGATCACCTATATATGGCCTGCATAACAGGAAAGGAAGGGCAACCTATGAGCCTTCATCCTCTCCTCTAAGGAAGTCTGGCACAATAGCTATCATAAATATAAGTTAAATGAATGAAGTTAGGAACAATATCTCCTGGTCAGTTTGACTGCAGAACACAGAGCTACTGATGTCAGAGGTAAACATGGAGTGCATATAGAATCTCATCGTTTGTTACTTCCCACAATTTATACCTCC
Organism: Rhynchomys soricoides; assembly: GCA_019843965.1. Lineage (NCBI taxonomy): Eukaryota > Metazoa > Chordata > Mammalia > Rodentia > Muridae > Rhynchomys > Rhynchomys soricoides. The sequence continues at coordinate 2,008,695 of JADRCH010000169.1, read as the reverse complement.
TTTCACATCTAAAAAACAGGGAAAAAAAAGCAAAAACAACAACAAACCTGTAGTGGCTTGTATTTTTATGTTAATTTGGGCTTCCTCAAACTGCTCACATGAATGTCCACAAGTAGGACAATCAGAGACCCTGCCCCCAGTTGGTTCTGATTGGAAAATGAAGATGCCGACAGCTAATGGCTGGGCAGGGCAAATGGAGTCGGAACTCTTATGATTTCCAGGCTAGGGAGAGAGGAAGGAGGGAGAAGAAAGGATCCACCATACCGAGAGAAGAAGAAGGAGAGGAGAGACACCACACCTGAGAAGGTATGGAACAGAGAGCATAGCACCAAGTAGAAGCCAAGGGAGAGTAGTCCAGGGCAGCCAAGATGGAGTATAGGATTTAATAAGTAGTAACTCAGGATTATCGGAGGGAGGTGGATTAGGAAGTAGCCCAGGCATTGAGCTGATTAAGGCATATCAAATATGAATACTGTGTGTGTGTCTTTCATTCGGGAACCCAGAACATTGGAGAATGTAGCTAGGAACACGCCACAGTTGGGATTTGTCTGTTAAAAGCACAACTGTTTTAGTTCCTTTGTCAAAGATCAAGTGACCTTAAGTGTGTGGGTTCATTTCTGGGTCTTCAATTCTATTTCATTGATCTACCTGCCTGTCACTGTACCAATACCATGCAGTTTTTATCACTACTGCTCTGTAGTACAGCTTGAACTATAGAGTCCCCCCCAGAAGTCCTTTTATTGTGGAGAATAGTTTTTGCTATCCTGGGTTTTTTGTTATTCCGAATGAATTTGAGAATTGTTCTTTCTAAGTCTATGAAGAATTGAGTTGGAATTTTGATGGAGATTGCATTGAATCTGTAGATTGCTTTCGGCAGGATGGCCATGAGTGAGGTAACACACAGTCACAAAAGAATGAGCACAATATGTACTCACTGATAAGTGGTTATTAGCCCAAAAGTTCGGAATACCCAAGAGTCACTTCACAGCAACCATAGGGCTGAATGTGAGGTCCCAGATGGAGGAGTTGGAGAAGGGACTGAAGGAGCTGAGGGAGTTTGCAGTCCCAGGGAGGGAGCAACAGTGGCAACTGGCCTGACCCCGTGATGCTCCTGGAGACTGGATCACCAACCAAAGAATACACATGGAGGGACCCATGGTGCTGGCCACATATGTAGCAGAGGAGGGTCTTGTTAGCCATCAGGAGGAGGAGAGGCCCTTGGGCCTGAGGGTGTTAGATGCCCCAATATAGGAGAATGCCAAAGAGGGAAGCTGAGAGTGGGTGGGTGGGTGGAGGAATACCCCCATAGAGGGAGGGGAGGGGGGAAGGAATAGGGAGGTTCCAAAGGGGAGATCTAGAAAAGGGAAAACATTTGAAATGTAAATAAAGTATCAAAAAAGCACATTGTACAACATATTTTGATAATTTCTCCCAATTCCTTCCAGATCCTCCCTACCTCTCAAACCTCCTAGTTTATGATCTTTTCTTTCTAATTTAAAAAAAAAAAGCTAACAAAATCAAAAACAAGAAAATAAGAAACATACTGTAAATAAGTTTTTTAAACTACTTAGATATATCTATATGTTTAAAGTGCTTGCTCAGTTCTGATTTGGTTTCCATAGGGATGTTTTAAAATCTTTCTCAATCTGCTCCTTTTTGTATGAGTATTTTGAAAATAAAAAATAATGTCACGATAACTTTCTGCCAAATCATCTTCATTCTCTCATCCTGAGGAGACAAATGGCTCTCTAAGTACCTTGTGTTGTGACCTTGAGAGTGCTATTGGGTCCCCACAGCACTTGAGGTCATTTGCACACTGACCACACAGACCTATACACAGCTACACACCCTGCATGGACTATTCTTGGCATGTAGCTCCTGGCTAGTACTGAACTCAGGGATATTTTCTCCTGTTCTGTGCCCCTAAAGGTTCAGACAAACAGGTTTAACGGTGGGTGATAGATAGATAGATAGATAGATAGATAGATAGATAGATGGAAGGACAGATAGACAGGAATGGATGAGGAGGTTGGAGGAAATTAGCTTATTAGCTATTGTTGTGGCTAAGAAATGCCATAACATAAAAAGGTTTTATATATATTTATTATGGTTTACTCCAGAAGCAACTAGAAGTGCTTGCAAAGAATAGAGAACAGTAATTCCGATGAAGAGAAATAAATTCCATTTAAAAATAAAAACCCCTCGGATGATTCTGCTACAGAAGTCTTTGGAAACTTGGGAAGATAATGGATGAGACTGACTACTTTAAGTTAATTGTTGGTTATGTTTGTTGAATAAAAACTCACATAAAATGTCATGACTAAGATCACAAGTTGTCCACCCTGGGTGCCTATAGCATGACTTGCTCCAAGCCCTAAGGCCTAGAAGAGTAGGGAGTAGAGGTGGGGGACAAATCAACAACTACACAGTCTAGAGTCCTAATGTCCACATGGAAAAAACAAAAGCTAATGGGCCCTGGCCTCAGGGAGGAGGGATAAAGAGTTTGCCTAATTCACTTCTACACTGTCTTTTGGCCCATTTGGGCCACCAGCTTACTGTGTAATTGAGACACTGAGATGGGTCTTCCCTCTTAGTCTTCCAGACTCATAGAATAACATGCTCTGGTCTCCAGACTCACACATCCAAAACTTTGTGCTTTATGAGCATTCACTGCTCGACTGAATTGACACCTAAAATTTGTTATCCCATAGTCTTTTTCTTCTTCCCATTTCCTCTTCCTCCTTTCCATATGGAATTAAGTATAATTAAGTGCAAAGTGCATACATACTTCCAAATCTTAGACACATTCTACCTTTAAAAAGACAATGCACATATTTCCAATCATGTAACTATTATTTGTAGTCTATGGAACAAATTCACATTAAAAATGACTATGCTTTATTAAACACATACATGTTTTCACAATAACCCGTAAAGCCAGTTGGTATTCTGATCACCACTGAATAGCTGAGAAAACTGTCATTAGCTTAGAAAGTTGAAGAAGTTTGCTCTAGGCCTGGAAATTAAGATGTATAAAAATCACCAGGGGTGACCAAGGTCATTCACTCGGACATTAAACTGTTCTGTCTCTCGAAAGATCCAAGACATGGGCATCCAAGGGATGCCTGATCCAGGGCTTCATTAACATTCCTCCACTGAAGTGATCATTATGGTTTTATCTCCTCTTAACTTATTACTTACAAGGTTGTTTAAGTCCTTTAAAATATTAAATATTTAATTAGTCCCATTATAGCATTTCCCTGAGGCAAATAGTTAGACCGTATAATTGTTATGTTGGTTAAAAAAAAAGAAGAGCAAAGGAAAGCTTAAGCATAAATTAACAATAATAAAGCGGACCATTACATTTCATGTCTGGACATTAACATGGGTAACTCCCTTCAAGTAAAATTGTAAGGGTGATTATTAAAATCACTCTTTACAGATGACCTTACTGGTCACACTTTAGCTGGGTCTCTACTCAGTCAAAATGACCAACCAATCCATTAAAGATAAGGTTGTCATTCCCAAAGTGTCAGTCAAAGAGTTCTGCATCAGAATGACCTAAGGGTTTTGTCTCAAATAGAGACTTTTGTCCTCACATGAATTGTGGTTCTGCATTATTAACAAACATTTCTGGGTGCTTCTGGAATAAAACACCAACTAAATTCTTAGGGATGTGTCCTTATTTGTAATAAATATAGATAAAACATTATTTTCTAAAATAATGGTTGGAAATTTGTTTTCTTACCAGTTGGAAAAAATATCTTCAGGTTTGGACCATGCTTCATTCAATAAACATTATACTCTTAGGCAGAGAATCAACAGGTAACCTGAGCTTTGTCACTAGTTAATGTTGAATGACCTTAACACAGTTGACTAAAATCATACCTTTTTTTTTTTTTGTAGCTCATTCTTGTAATTCTACCACTTAAGAAACAGAGGCAGAAAGATTATCTGAAGTATAAGACCACCCTGGGTTACATACCAAAACCCTGTTTCCATAAAAATACATAAGTTTAACCAAGGCTTGTGAGATTTTTACACATTTTCTCCAGAAGACACTTTCAGAATTTACCTGGTCAAAAATGTACAAAACTTACTTTGAAATGCATGAATGTGAAGCAGTGGAAGGAGGGGGAAAAGAGCAAAGAGTAGGGGGAGAGAAAGCTTTGCTAATCCAGGCCTCACCTCATTCAAAACAGAATCTGAATGGATTATGTGACAGAATCAGACCTTTTCTCCATCCTCCTTCCTAGGATGAGCAATCAACTCAGACTCTGGCTCTGGGTTATAGCTCAGCTGCAATCCTGTATATTTTCCACAATTTTCCCTCTTGCCTTACTGTGCCACGTAGGACTAGAACTAACCACCCAACATCTGATCTGAAAATAACCTGATACTCACCAAACACAGTTGTAATTTTCTAGCCCAAATCTCCCACTGGCCATACGGATTCCAATGAAAGACTTTCCTTTACTTGGGGACGTTTGCCAAAGACCTAACAAAAAACCCAACATCTTTAGGCAGGGCACTGGCAGAGCATGGCTATTGAAGAGGCAGTCAGTCAGAACCAGTGAACCTCTTCTCTCCCTATTCTCCCCCCACCCAGGGCCCCTGCCTTGCAGAAGCCACGAGAAACTTTCTTTTGGAATATTTTAATTAGAAAGTTATAAAACATCATTGAGTTCCAGCTACATATAAACCTTAATGGTGGTGCAAGCCTATAACACCAGCACACTGGGGATGAAGGTAGAAATTCAGGATCATCCTTGAATTAGAGCCTAGTATGGGACACTTGAGACCCTATCTCAATAAAATAAGGAAATGGGGTTGGGGGCATGATTAGAAATATATTGTACGGATAAAAAGATAACTAGATACAGAAAGATGACCAAAGCTACAGGCTACTGTGCATTATATTAAACTATCCTGTGCAAAAATCATACCTTTTAAATCTTTTTTTAGCTAATGCATGTCCATATGCTTCAATAACCATCCTTCGGAATTCTAGATAGGATACTAAAAACTTGCTTTCTTTTAAAACAGACTTGAAAATCAAGCTATGCGTTCTCAAAACACACCGGTGTCCCCTGTTATATAATCAAGAAATTTTTCAGTCATGAGAATTCCCACTAAGAGGAGAAAATGCTTCTCAGCAGTATATCAGCATTCCTCCAACCATGCCTGGTAGCATAAACCTCCTCCAGCCAACAGCAGAACATTTTATCTGTTTAGTTTTACATACGAATGTGAAAATTCAGACTCACATGTTTAAGATTAACTAAAACCTCCATTTTTAGTATATCTAAAGTTCAGAGGAAACTCATTTATGGGACTGAGCACATGATCCATTCAGACAAAGCTGTCACACTCTTGTCTCTATGTTCTGCAATTTGACCATTAAGAAAACCACATTGCAGTGTACTATTCCAATTCCCCCAAAACTGCTTCCCAAAATCTAATTTTAAAATGATGACCTAAGCATTTATTAAGGTCATAGTCAATGTCATAGTTAGTAGTTTTTTAAAAACCTACTATGCTACCTTAAAATTTTCCAGAGATGCCTGATTTTTTTTTTTTTTGGTATTCAGTGTCAGAAAAATGTGTTCCCGTCTAGATGAACATAAATGATTCCAGTCATTCTACTTTGAAAACCAGGTAGCTTCTACATTTCTCTGCCTGAACTCATTGCCCAAAAGATGATAATACAATTAGTTTTCAAGAACACTAACTAATTCATTTTGTATTTATGATACAAACAAGTTCCACCTTCCTAAATGTGTTTCTATAAATTATTTTTTATCTTGCCTTTTTAAAGTAAACTTTATCACTAGAAGTAATGTCTAATGTTTGAAAGGCATAAACAATGAAGGTTCAGAAAAGTAATAAGGCTTAAGTAAGCAAACATAGGTGTGAAGGGGAATGTGCAAGAACACCTGGATATAGAGAGAGAAAGCAGCAGTTAGGACAGATTCATTTTCCTTAAGGCCACAAGGCGATGTTAACTAACAATGATACCACCAAAACGTATCACTGATAAACTACACAGACACAAGCCTAATACATGACCATCGTCAGACAAGCTTAAAACCAGATGAGGAAGCAGAACTATTGAAAGATACTGACATAAATCTAACTTTCATGAAATAAAAATCATAAAATCCAGGAGACTAATAAGCTTTGAAAATGGAATAAGCTTTGCCATGCCATGTATTTAACTAACTAAAACTATTTTTAAGAACTATACTTCTAGTCTGAATCTTTAATGTACCTGCAAATCACCTGAGAATTGCCTTTAAATTCAGTTTTCCATTGGAGCCCACAGTATTGAGACATAGAGTATTTTAATTCACTGGCAGCCCGAGGCAGCTAGCTGGGACTGCAATGTCAAGAGGAGTCCTCAGAGATAATAAAGACTAAATAAAATCTGAGCCTTGTCACTTGAAAGATGTCTGTCATTGGCCATGTGCTTTTCCCATCAGTTATCTCTTTCTTTACAACAGAATAGGATATGAAAAGACTAGAACATGGACAACTAAAGCCCTCCGTAAACAGCCTTTGTTTGCTTTGCTTATTGTTTTTGTGGAAGAATTTTTGTTAATGAGAATTAATGCCAGTGAGGTAGAGTAAGTTATTTCAACACACACATGTAGCATACACTGATAAAATGAAGGTAGTTTCTCTTAAGATGTCATGCTTGAGATCTTCAAACTCTTCTGTTCTAAAACATCCTAAATTATATATAAACTTAACCTATGCTGTAGGTTGTTGTAAAGTTTAGCTGCTCTACCCACAGAGCTTGAAACACCAAAATTTACTCTTCTGACCTATCTGTGTTTGAGTATCTGTGGTGTGACCTCTCTTTAGTGAGGTTTACGGAGAATCAGAAGTTTTGTCTTTGTCACGAAAAACATCCCCTCCAGGATTTAATACCAAATAAAAGCCCTGAGTTCATTACAACGTTTTACATGAAAAAGATCAACCTTAATGCTTACATGTGGTGGTGGGTATGTGTGTGTTTAAATGAACTTACGCTCACTTCATGCCCCTCTAGCCAAATACTGATAACAAAACCCTGGAATCATATTCTAGTTTTGATCTAATAATCAAGCACCTTAAAATAAGGGGAAATGTTCAAGGACTGAGGAGTCATTGGGAAAAGACTCAATATTTTTTTAAATGGGGACAGGGGTGTTGTAGCAGAAGCAAGAAACTAAAGCAGACTTTCAAGCCCTGGTTACTTTGTGTGGTTTACACACAAATCCTCACCTATACCTTTTTTAGGGGCAAAAAGTCATGGAAAATAAAGAAAATAAGCTCAAAATGAGGGATTTCACTTCCAACTCCATAAGACAAAGAAAAGGATGACATAATAAACACACAAATAGAATTCATGAAACTTCACAGAATGTAGAGACTTAATTAAACACGGTGTTACTAATCCCAAGGAGGGCGACTTCCAAAAAGGTTCTAACAACACTCGTGAAAGTTTCTTGTGGGCTTTGCAATTGATTTTTGGGTATGAGGTTATTTCCAGGGTTCAGGAAAAACAGTTCTTTCCCTTTTGAAAAATCAAACTCTAGCATGAAATATACAGAAACCTTGGAGAGTTTCCGTCTAATAAGCAGAAATGGTATTTTGCTATACCTAAACTATGATGAAATTTTTGAAAGCACAGAGCCAGAAACAAAGCCCTCAGGAGACTAATAACACTTTAACATTTCCTGTTCACATGTGAATGTTAATTCCACTCTCTGAAGAGAGCCGCCAAAATGGCATTCATTAAGATTAAAACCATATTACTATAGAATGGGAAATTTATATGTATGCTTCCTATAAAATGCAAATATTACCGGAGAATGGGTCTCTGCTGAGTTCTCTCTGTACCTATTCCTTGGCAGAGTTAAATCACACTGGTGAAGCCCTTTCACAAAGGCAGTATAAAATTATAAAGTAGCAAGCACTTGCTGTTTGGCTGCCAAGGTGGCCCCACAGGTTGTTGACAACTCTGTGCACTACTGATGAATGCCCACACAGGAACCAGAGCCTGGCTCTGGTAATGGAGGCCAGCAGGGGGCAGTTAAAGAATTCAGAGCATGGAAAAAAGTAGAAGAGGCTCCTATAAAGCCTGTCTTCTGACTGAGGTTGTCTTGCCTTTGTACCAGGCATTGTACTTGGTTAAGTCTACTGAAGAATGTGATTGTCTTTGGCTTTTCCCCCAGGACTAAAGGGAGGAAATCATACAATTTTTAAAAATAGATTTTCAAAAATGACATTGTTTCGTTTTTCCACTATATTTTTTGAACAATTATTTTAATAGCTTTTAGATAAAGCATTATATCAAAAAAATATGTTCTCATGCACTATCAAATACTTCTGCCCACTAAAAATGTAAGATTTTTTTTTTCCATAATCAGCGGTTCTTCAAGCTGTCTGGATAACAACTCAGTGTCCTTCAGTGCAATTCAACCCTGACACAATCTGTAAAGAGTAGGCTGGAAATACATCCCATGGCGTGAGGACTCAATCCCACAAGACTGCTCTATTTCAGATATCTATTATAAGCCCAGGTTCCCAATACTTTTTACCTACAGCTACAAATAAAAGGGACAAGAGAAGCACTTTCTGCCCATAGAACATCCTTAGCTGAGCTAGACATAGGTTAAAGTGGCTGATTAATAGGAGAAAAAAATCATATTTAATTACATGCAAAAATCATTCTGGTTTTATAAAATCTGAGGCTTACAAAAGAGACAAGTTATTGATGCTTCTAAGGCAATCTGAGCTACAAAATAAATAGAATCCTGCTTCTGGGGCAGTAGTAAAATAGTTGTTCTGGGAGGGATGAATAAAGATTATCTCGTTATATAGATAAAAGGTCTGTCTCAGAGAAGCCTTGAAAAGAATAAATTCCTGTCTGTTTGGCAGGAGCTGTCAAGCTCTAGTTTGCTTTGCTGTGGCCTGAGTTAATTTTCACTGATTGATCAAGATTCCAAGGCAGAGTCTGAACAGTTGGGTTCCTTTCGGAGGAGCTCATAAAGCTTTCGACTATGTTGCTGAAAATCATTACCAGAGTGCTCATAGTTTCTGAGTAATCAGCATATCAAAATGTCATATTTTAGACTGTCATTTCTTGAATGTCTCTAAAAAAATAGTCAGGGTCCCCTAAGCTTGTTTCTAGGTTCACCAATTAAATGGGTTCATAAGACCAAAGAAAACACTTGTTTATGATTATATTTTAAAAGATAAAGCAGAGAAATGAGCTACCTAAATAAGATATACAGCAGCAAGGCCCAAAGAGTCTCTGAACACTACTTCCACAAACTTGTCCTAGTTAATAATTATTAGTTAATAGATGGTCAAGGGAATTGAGGAAAAGTAAGAAAGACTATAAATTTGAGAAAGTAGGCAGGCATGAAGAGATAGTAAAGAACGGCAGTAATAGTGGAGACTTACATGGTGTTTTATATCCCAACTCATGCTCAAAAATACCACATGAGTAAAATTTACATCAACCCAATTTTACAGTGAGGAAACCGGGGCATGAGGTATCTCAAGAGCATCTATGAGGACTCACAATGTAATCTGATTCCAGATGGTTTGGTTGCCAAAACACTTCTCTTAGATATTACACTATAGTTCCTTTTATCCACTGAAGGGTCTGCTTCAATTCACTGCCCAATACAAATACATGAAATGAATGAAAGATTTCTACACCTTTTCCATAGGCACAATCTGCTAAACAGAAGGCCCTGGGGAGAGGGGAGTTAAGTTATTCATTTATAGCACCTAGCATGACACCAGTCAAATATAGTGGATACTCAGTAGTTTTTTTTTTTAACAATTCATAAATGTCTGAGTAGAGTTTCAGGCACTATAGTAATATAAATGGTAAATAGAGTTACATTGTAAACTGAGAGTGAGTAGGTATAGCTCTCTATCCAGTCTCAGTTCTATTCAGCAGTCTATAATAGTGAATATGGTCACCAATTGAATCGCCCTGTTTCTCTTATCAAAATGCTGATGAGAAACAAAATATAAATATTGAATTCCATTTTATAAAAGAAGACCAATTGCAGAGAGAAATTTCCTTGATAAGGGGTGAATATTACACTTATTTAAAGATTTGTAGATTTGTAGATTCTCCTCCAATAACATCAAGTACCAAGTAGTTAGCTAGGTTTCCAGTGCCAGGCATAGTTTCCTCTTATTGAGTAGATCTTAAGTCTATTTAGAGATCTGCTGGTTACTGCCAAGGTATGCATGTCACTGCTACATCCTTAGGGTTATTGTACCATGCTCTTCATTGATGTGGTTTGTAGGTAGCATAGCTGGGTAGAACTGTTGGTTGCCTACCTCCTTTGGAAGCTTGCCTGCTGCTTTCCGGAGACCACTATAGAAAACCATAAACAATCAAAATGCAGAGTTGTAGTACCTAGTTCCAGTGAGTAAAACTGCAAAACTCTGTGGAGCCTAGGGCTCAGGGAACACTACGGAAGAGGGGCCAGGACAACTGTAGGAGGATGTCGGAGTTTGCTGTAAGATTGTGCTTCCCTTTAATGTCAGAAGCTACACCCCTAAACGCTCACCAACACGACTACTCAAACCTGAGCAAAACATGGCTACCATCGATAGACATGCAAAACTGGATGAAGAAAAGCCCACTAGGCCTCACCTCTACACAGAGAACTATAGGCAACTGAGTCAGGCTGGGAATGGGAGACATGGTCTTTTCCAAGGAAGAGCATACCAATTGGTTGTCCAATGCCAAATGGCCAGCTCTGAAATCATACATATAAGTAACATGGTGTGGACCGAACAGGTTATATTTAAGAATCTATATGTATAGACATATATATGCAATAGTAATTATTGAAAAGAGACCATAACTTTGAAAAAGAGGAGTCATGGTATATGGGAGGGATTGGAAAGAGGAAAGTATAGGGAGAAATGTTGTAACTATAATGTCAAAAGAAAGAGAGAAGATGAGCTTATTTCCACAATAATACGTTCGTGGAGAAATGCTATTATAGAAAACATGATGATGTGATCATTTCCATCAAAATAAATACAACTACAGAAATATATGAAGTGGGGTTGAATACAAATAAGTTACATCCCCTGTGCTTCTCAAAGTAAAACATTCTTGTAGGAGAGGAAATGCTTTCCTCTGGACATAACTAAAAGCACTCTGTCCTACGGCAAAACTCCATTGAGGCTCTTTAGTTCTCTTTAATTCAATCACTCCATTGAGGCTCTTTAGTTCTCTTTAATTCAATCACTGTTATGATGTACCATAATAGGTCTTTGCTCACTCGTCAATATGTAAATGAAAAGACCACCAGCTTTGCCTTTAGTATTCTATACTCATCAGACTATGTTAGCTTATTTGAGAAAACAGATATCACAGCAGCTGATATCTGACTTTTACTGAGAAAGCCAAACATCTAGAATCATCCTAGAAATACAGTGAGATATAAGTAGTCACCCCAAATGACCATATTGAAATTGAAAAGATTCTATGTGAAATGTGACATACATGCATGTAACATACATGCCTTCCTAAATAACCACATAAATAGTCATATATAAAGGTAAACACATCTAAAGCTAGTGGTGATCAATACCTTTCATGTTCAGAATATCTTTATTTTGCTGAGGAACTATGGGAGGGTGACACTTGTCCAGTTTCTGAATGAAGTTGCAGCCATCTGATTTTTCTGCATCAATAAAATGTTACTGGGCATCACCTCTGCAAATTCTAAAAAGCATTAATGGGGAAAATGGAATTTTCCCTGCTTTCTCTTCCTTGACACATGAACTAGAAAAGCCATCTGTTCTAAAGAGTACAGTTCCAAGTTAATTCCTCTACCTGCACTGCCAGGTTATCACGCAGAGAGAACTCCATCAGCAAGAGTGAACACACATGTGCTCATTTGACAATAAGAAGATGTAAATCTTTGTTGCATTGAACTACTGAGATCTTGTTACTGTAGCCGAGCCTTCTCACTACCCCAAATGTTGTACACAAGCTGCACAAGTCGTAAGGGTTCCTGAATCGTTTATCAGGTCAGAGCTAGAAAGAAAAATCAATGAGCAACGTGGTGGTTTGCGTCCTGCCAAATAGTTTTGGTTAAATTGATGCATAAACTCCTCATTTTAGAATCTGTATAATTGGTTATTTAAAAGTGTATAAATAGACAAAAACACTTTTAAATTCACTCTATTGCTTATAAAGAGAAAAACTACAATACACTACAAAATCCTCTACTGAAGTCGAAAACATTGGTAAAGAGGTCTTCTTAATTGTTTATCTCTACTTACTATCAGCAAATTGTACCAAAAAGCAAATAATAAATAGATATAAAAATATTTATGACATATAAATGTATAAATAAAATGCCAAAAGCTAAGCAGAGTAAATTTTATTAACTAACTTTCAAAATTTGTATGTCCTGTTATTTACATTTCAGTTAATTTTGTACATTATGGGAATTCATTCTAAGCACTATGTATCCATCTATACCAGGGATCCTAATGTTAACACTATTAATTTCTCAGGCTTGCTTTTCATGAGAAAAAAAGCTCTTTGTACTTATTCATTGCAACATGAGCTGCAATGTCATGAATATAGATTAATTTAACACAACAATGATATGTGTTTTTGGAAAATAGATCAAGCTGCATTTCAATGCAAAATTATAAAATGTTATATGGTGGTTTAATTTTAAGATACTTTTTTTTTTTTTTTCGAGACAGGGTTTCTCTGTGTAGCACTGGCTGTCCTGGAACTCACTCTGTAGACCAGGCTGGCCTTGAACTCAGAAATCCGCCTGCCTCTGCCTCCCAAGTGCTGGGATTAAAGGCGTGCGCCACCACTGCCCGGCAAGATACTTTTAAAAACTAATATTTACATTGTTACATAGTAGCTACATAGTGATAAATAAATACACAGGAAGACTTTAAAAAAATAAAGAAGATGAAGAAGCTCTTTGTTCATCCCTGATGATACAGTTGTTAGTAGCAACTTCTCAGCTGTGACAATACTAGTTATTACTAGTGTCTCCTGGGAGGACATGGACTACTTTGCTTTCTATTGTTATAATAAAGACCATGGCTAAAAGCAATGCAACGTACATGTCTTAATCAGAGTCTATCTCTTGGGAAAATTGGACAGGAACCTGAAGATGAGAGGGGAAGTAAAGACCATGGAGGAACATTGCTTACATGGTCGCTATTCATGGCTTACTCAATTTCTTGTCTTATACATCTCAGAGTCACCTGACCAAGGATGGCACCATCTACAGTAGGTTGGACCTTCCCACACCCATCACTAATCAAGAAAATGTCCCTCAGACTTTCCTATAGACCAGGCTAATGGAGGCATTTTCTCAATTGAGGGTCCCTTTTCCAGATGACTAGTTTGTGCCAAGTTGACAAAAACTAACCAGGACAGAAGCTATGACACCAAAATCCCCAACTGAAAACCATTAATTTACTCTAGTAATCCATAAATAAAATGTCAAAACTCAGGCTGGGGAGACAGCTGTGTTAGTAAAGTGCTTGTCACACAAAGACAAGGTCCTATATTTGATGCCCAGAAAATTTGTTTAAAAAATAACAATCATGCATAGTGTTACTCACTTGTAATCCCAGCACTGGAAAGATAGAGACAGATGGATCCCTGAGGCTTGTTGGTAGGACAGCCTAGCCTGCTCAGGGAATTCCAGGCCAATGAGAAACCCTTGCCTCAAGAAAACAAAGTTTTCTACCTTCCTTAAGGAACTTAAAACAGTACATAGTAGGAAAATATATAATCATTATAAAAAGTTAGAAAATAAATTCGAAAACAAAATAGCAGCTGTCTAGTCCCATTTCACTTCATGTTCAAAGAAAAATCTTTGAATTCATCCAATAGCTAGTGACTAAATGACTACTTCATCCTGGGCATTAATTCAAGATCAGAGATGGAGCACTGAGCTGTACAGACAGATTACAGCCTTTCAGGAGCACACAGCTTCCTGGGAGAAACAGATTAAGTGCCTTAAAATCAATGGCCCATCATAACTGTCATGAAGAAACTGAAGGGTCCAGTTATAGCATAGCATGTGGACTATTTTACAGCAGTATGTTCAGTGTGGCATACTAGATGGAAGATGCTTAACTATGGTTAGCACTCAGGTTGTATTAATCTCCAAATAAGCTGCTAGTCTATCATCTCCTAAGCAAGACAATAACGTACTGACAATTAGCCCCACTTTAAAGACAGAAAATGGATAAAGACAGATCAAGTCTCTCATACAGAAGAAGGGGAATTTAGACCCAATCTATGTGTCTGAGGACTTAGAATGCTCACACCTTATACTGCAATTTACCAAGAAAAAGGAAGAAGAAGCTTTTGATCTGTTTTCCTAAGCAGAGGAGTGACCTTCCATGCTAAGGAAAAAATATGAAATCCTTCTCATTATAAATTTATGGTACTTTCATAGTTAGGGCAATATCCTTAAACTCTTTCTTGGAAAAAGATTGACTATACATTATTTATAAATTAATTAATTATATTGGGAATTAAGCAACAGAATAGGCTAATACTGAAACAAAAGGTTTCATAAGTCTGAATTCACAGCAAATCACTCAAATACTTTTGTTTGTTTTTTGTTTTTTTGTTTTGTTTTGTTTTGTTTTTTCGAGACAGGGTTTCTCTATGTAGCCCTGGCTGTCCTGGAACTCACTCTGTAGACCAGGCTGGCCTCAAACTCAGAAATCCGCCTGTCTCTGCCTCCCAAGTGCTGCCACCACTGTCTGGCCTCAAATACATATTTTTAATTAGTCATGAAACTTGATCAAATTTGTAGGCTAATAAGTGAACATATGCTTATTTATTATGAGTAATTTTATTTAGATTCTTCATGTTGAGTGTTAGCAATATGTTAAATTATTTTTAACAACCTAAATGGCTTAAATCACACACTAAGACAATGACATTAGTCAGATAAAAATAAAAAACTACACTGTGCTAAAAAGAATACCAAAGCTGTAGAGTGTTATCACCATCCTTGTTTGAGGTGTTATGGGATTAAATTCTATATAATCATGTGATATATAAGTTCTGAATGTTTCCAAATATCATAAAGGTATCTCTTTTGATTTTTAACTCACTTCATATAAGGATTATAATTATTTAGAAGTCATCATCTGTATAATTATCTCAGTTGGATAGGTGGCTTTGGTACACACGTTACCTTGCTCTATGGACATACCTGTTTGAGGTACCTTGACACACAAATTTCCAGGTTTTTAAAATAACTCAAAGGCTTTAAACTGGTAACATCATCCCAGTGCATCAAGGAAGCTGTAAAATCTCAGAGAGTGAAACGCACACATTAGCTGTGTTTTCTAAACAATTTGAGTTATCCATGAAGGGAAACCAGCCCACTCCAGGATGTGCCTTTGGCAGACCTTGCCCCTCTGCCTCATCCTAACATGAGGCTTCCCCCTATACCTTTATAAACTGCTACTTTCCTATGGGCCACAGCTGTCTCCTCTCTATCCAGAGGCAGCCCTTTGTTCTCCTTCAGGACAAATATCCCAGACCCCTCTTCCTTGATCCCTGTTCCTTCTCTTGTGATCTCCTATTTTTGTCTCTTATTCCCTGCCCTCTGTCCCTCTGTGGCAAATACATCTCCTTTGTGCTGAGAACTTGATCTTGGGGGTCATACTTTTCCTTGCAACCTGTAAAGAGAGAAACATTTGAAAAAACATATCAGCACATTTTTTTTTTTTTTAGAAATAAACATGTCTTTTGTGGTTAATTTTAATGTCAACTTGTGACAAGTTATCATTACCAAAGTAGGGAGCCTCACCTGAAGACTCATTCTCATTGTCTTGATGGATATGGGAAGACCCACTCTAATTGTGGCTGCACCTTCCAGTATTTCAGAGTGAGGCTTACTGTTGCTCACTAGGCCTTCGCATTACCACCTAAGTTCATCAGCCCTGTTGCTGCTGCTGATGGTAATGCCTTCCTTCTCTGACACAAGAACCAGTATTGACAAGCATTCATTGTGGACTAGAGACCAGCCAAGCTTCCACCAGCAGATTGGGACTATTGGGGTACCCTGGCTTGTGGACTGAGTAACAGGTAGTCACTCTCTAGTGAGAGACAGCTATTCTGACTGTTGAGAGACCCAGCTTCAAGAACTGAGTACCAGGTTCTCAGTGTCTCATGTGGGAGTTGGTTATCCTTATTTAAAGCTTACTGAATGAATGTATTTTTATATATTGTCAGAAGACCAAAATAAAACAATGTTCATCTGTGTGTGGTGATAAATTTCATATTCATGTGACTAGACCACAGAATACTTAGATATTTGGCTGAACATTATCCCTGGGATTATCTGTAAAGTATATTTCCAGAAGAAATTTGCTTTTTTATTTACATTTTTATATAACTCCTCTCTCTCTCTCTCTCTCTCTCTCTCTCTCTTTCTCTCTCTCTCTCTCTCATGTGTGTGTGTGTGTGTGTGTGTGTGTGTGTGTGTGTGTGTGTGATCTGTGTGGCCATTCATGCCATGCACATGTGTGGAAATTAAAGGACAACTCCTGAAAATTCATTCCTCTCCTTCCACTGTGTGGGTCACAGATATAGAATCTAAATTGGTCAACTCTGAAAGCATGTTCCTTCTCTGACTGAGCCATCTCACTGTACCAGAAAGTTAGCATTTGAACTGGTAGCCTTAATAAAGTAGATGCCCTACTCAATGTGGGCAGATAAAGCAGAATAAGAAGGTAACTGTACCCCAACTCACTTCCATACAGCTAGAGCTAGGACACAAGCCTCCTGCCCTTGGTATTCCTAGTTCTCAGGCTGTCTGCTGAGAGTAGAATTGGGACCAGATCCTTTGGCCCTTGGGTATTGGCTTACATTATATCTTTCCTGGCTCTTTAGTGTGTATGTGATTCTTCAACTTCTTAATCACCATCATCTCAGCCAATACTTTGTAGCAATCATAATGCATGCTGATTCTGCTTCTCCGGAGAACCTACATGAGGGTTGATGATAAAAAAAGTTTCACTATATGGATATTTATATTAATTTTGCAGTATTCCATATGATCAGTTCAGCAGAGCACAAAAGAGGTTAAAATGCATTCACCTTAGGACATACTCTGACATTGATTTAAAGGAAAAAAAATACCAGGGCTGGAAAGATGGCCTAGCAGTTCCGACTGCTTTGGTAGAAGACCAGGTTTGTTCTCCAGAACCTGAGCATAGTGGCTCACAAACCCCTTCAATTCCTGCTTCAGGAGACCTGATGCCCTCTTCTGGACACCACAGGCACCAACACGTACATATGCAGTCCTACAAAGATGAATCAAAATCAAATTTTAAAAATCAAATGAATTTTTAAAAATGTCTATGCAGCTTGTTACCAAAAAGCAGACTCCTGTTAAAGTGTGGTATGCATGGTAACTTCCAGATATACATTAAAAAATTGTCTGATACTTTAATTCCCATGATATATTATTTCCCTTTACCCAGGAAAAAATAATTTTCCTATTTATTATCATTACTGTAATTCTTAGCTATTTTGAAAATTACTTAGCAGTCTGTACCATAATTCCGGTATTATCTATGTGAACTGTGGTTTTGTATTAGACATTGTGGGGAGGGAAGCAGCACATTGGGTGCAAAATGGAATATTTATATTTCTCGTTTTAAACCACCTCACTTTGGCTACTTAGCCATGAGTGATTTTGAAATTTTCAACAATTCTTTGTTTTACCTTTCTTTCTATTTTTTCCATTTAAGGAAATAGTATCAAGCAATTTTGCTGAAACTAACAAAAGCTGTTAATTTCTTTTTGTATAGTTTTTATAACAGTTTTATACCTACTAGCACAGAGCTGACTTTCTAATCCCAAGAGCTCTGACCTGCTTGTAATTATACGCCTATTTGTGAAATCAGTTGCAGACATTTTTCTGCTTTAGCCCAGTGATTCTAGCCCAAAATCTAGCCCCAGATCAACAATATCATCAACATCATAGAACTCAGAAAAGTACACTCTCTCAGGCCTTATGCTAACGCTAAGAACGTCTACATATGGCATCCACGAACACTTCACCAAGCCGTGTGCTCCACACTCACAGGTGAAAGCCATTGCTTTAATCTAGAGGAGGGAAACAAATTTCTATTTTAGGAGAAAAGCTACTCAGAGTTAGACTCTCTTATTAACAGCACCTCATTTTTTATTGGATATTTTATTTATTTACATATCAAATGTTATCCCCTTTCCCAGTTTCCCCTCCTCAAACCTCCTATCTTGTCCCCACTCACCCTGCTTCTATGAGGGTGTTTCCCTACCCACCCACTACCACCTCACCGCCCTGGCATTGCCCTACACTGGGGCTTCTATCGAGCCTTCATAGGACCAAGGGCCTCTCCTCCCATTGATGCCCAACAAGGCCATCCTCTGCTACATATGCGGCTGGAGTCATGAGTCCCTCCATGTATGCTCTTTGGTTGGTGGTTTAGACCCTGGGAGCTCTGGAGGATCTGGTTGGTTGATATTGTTGTTCTTCCTATGGGGTTGCAAACCCCTTCAGTTCCTTCTGTTCTTGCCCTGGCGTCTCCATTGGGAACCCTGAGCTCAGTCCGATGGTTGGCTGTGAGCATCCGCATCTGCCCTTGCTTGTAAGGCTCTGGCAGAGCCTCTCAGGAGGCAGCTCTATCAGGCTCCAGTCAGCAAGCACTTCTTGGCCTCCACAATAATTTTTAACCCAGCACTGCATTTTTACAGGCCAACTCTCTAATCCATACATTTTGAGACTTTGGCAGTGGCCTGCCATCCATAAAGCGATTGGTGTTCATCTAGATTTTTTTCTACTTTCAGATGGAAGAGATACCAGATATTACATACGATACATGTTCTTACAGAGTTAATTTCCACCAATAATCTTGGGATAGTACCACTTCACACCCCCGAACATCTCCTGAAGATGGATGCCTCTATCGGACCTATTTGTAGGTAGTTAGTGTTGCCATCATTCCTACACAGAGCTTCCTGTTTAGATCAGAATTTTGATCAGATACTTTTTAATACTACAAAGTTGTGCATGTACTTTTTCTCAGAAAGAAATGCTAATATTGTATGCTGCTTCGTGCAAATAGTATTAGTGGAGGGGGAAGATTATATCAGTAAGTCCGAGTGTGCTTTTAACAAATGGAAATGCGTTTCCTGACAAAACGAAGAAGGGGAAAAATGTTCTCTGTGGAAACGGAGGCTGAAAAGCTTTGCTTACAGATCCCCATTTCAATAAATTCATTTCCTTTCTCAGTCGCTCTCCTCTTGCTTGCTAGCTGGAGAGGTGACAGACTAGCATAGAGGACTAGCAAGCTTCGGAGCTCCACTGAGAAGAGGGCTGTGAATTGAGGTGCAATCAGGAACTGGAAGGTCTGCTAATGGTGAAGGTAAATGATGTGACTAGGGCAGTCGGGACCTGTGAAAGCAAAAGCGAGGGTTTGTTCCGGGAAGTGGTCAGATGCTATTAAAAGGCTGTAAGTCAGTGACATGATCAATCTGGCATTATGAACAATCACTTTGCCAACAAGGGATGGAAGGAGGGACCTCAGAGGAAGCCGTCAAGAGAAAGAGAAAGGTGTAAGAACTGGAAATTAGTGTCAGGGAAAACAGAAGAGAATAGATTCAGTGGGCTGCAGGAAGAATGAGAACACCTTCTCTAGGCAACCCCACTAAGTAAATAGCGATCCTGTGCTGTACCCTTCTCTCAAGATCTCTACACTAAGAAGAAAACGGGGGGGGGGGGTGCTTAAAAGTGTTTAAGGTTAGCCATTCATAAGCTACACCCAATGTGCCACATGTGCTCTGTGTGCTTGGGAAGAAAGGAGACACGAGCAGGAGGAAAAGTTCAGACTCAACAAGCATCACACACCATGCACCACACAAGAATGTGAAGTTATTAGACACATCCTGGAACTTGAGTTTGCACAGACTGTAGCTTGGGGATTTGCTCTTCCCTGGCCCTTCTAACCTGGCCAGTTACACAGGTGCTCTGCTGAAACTGCTTTCTTTATTGCCCACAACAAGCATGAGCTCTCTGGTTACTTTCAGTTTAGCTTCAAAAGTTCCATGGTGGTTTTTCTTTTTTTTTTTTCTTTTTTACAATCAACTTAGATCATTTATTTTAAGTATGTGACCTTTTTTTTCCATACTTTATTTATATTTCAAATGTTTCCCTCTTTCCAGATCTCCCCTTTGGAACCTCCCTATTCCCTCCCCCTCCCCTGCCTCTATTGGGGTATTCCCCCACCCACCCACCCACCCACTCTCTTCTTCCTTCCTTGGCATTCTTCTATACTCCCTCAGGCCCACTCCCCCTGATGGTTAACAAGACCCTCCTCTGCTGCATATGTGGCCAGCACCATGGGTCCCTCCATGTGTATTCTTTGGTTGGTGGAGCAGTCTCCGGAGTATGGGGGGTGAGGGTCAGACCAGTTGCTACTGTTGCTGCCTCCCTGGGGCTGCAAACTCCCTCAGCTCCTTCAGTCCTTTCTCCAAGTCCTCCCTCTGGGACCTCACACTCAGCCCTATGGTTGCTGTGAATACTCTTGGGTATTTCGAACTTTTGGGCTAATAACCACTTATCAGTGAGGACATACCATGTTCATTCTTTTGTGACTGTGTTACCTTGCTCAGGATGATATTTTCAAGTTCTATCCATTTGCCTGCGAATTTCATGAAGTCATTGTTTTTAATAGCTGAATAGTATTCCATTGTGTAAATGTACCACATTTTCTGTGTCCATTCTTCTGTTGAGGGACATCTGGGTTGTTTCCAGTTTCTGGCTATTATAAATATGGCTGCTATGAACATAGTGGAACATGTGTCTTTATTACGTATTGGAGCATCTTCTAGAGGGTTAATATCCAAGGTATACAAAGAACTCAAGAAGCTAGACTCCAGAGATACAAATAACCCTATCAAAAAATGGGGAACAGAGCTAAACAGAGAATTCTCAACTGAGGAAACTCATAGGACTGAGAAGCACCAAAAGAAATGTTCAACATTCTTAGTCATCAGGGAAATGCAAATCAAAACAATCCTGAGATTCCACCTCACACCAGTCAGAATGGCTAAGATCAAAAACTCAGGTGACAGGAGATATTGGCAAGGATGTGGAGAAAAAGGAACACTCCTCCATTGCTGGTGGAAAAGCAAGCTGATAGAACCTCTCTGGAAATCAGTTTGGCGGACCCTCAGAAAAATGAACATAATACTACATGAGGACCCAGCTATACCACTCCTGGGCATATACTTGTGGTGTCTTAATGGGCAAGAAGTAGGCACTAGTTTTATCTCACTCCCTTTGCCTTGGTCTCCATTCAAACTGACATCTCTGTTTCTCCATCTTTCTCTTTTCGTTCCACAGCTCAGTGTTTGCCACACCCACAGGTGACAATCGGGCACTGTCAATGTACCGGCATCATAGGTCTATATTCTGAGGTTTATGTACTATTTGGGCAGCACTCACGGTTGTTTGCCAAGGCACGGTTACCATGGCAACACCACCCTAGCATTATTATCTTCAACAATAAAAAAAAAAAAATTATGCTTAGTTGAAATGAGTGAACAAAAAAAAAAAAAAATCAAGCCAAGAACTGAATGTTTTTGCTACTAAGCAATTGCCTCTTCCAAAATACATGATTTTAAAAGATAAATAGCTACTCTCAAGAGAAGCTTCTTTAAAGATGTGTATTTTAATTATTTTTAAAGTTATTATCTAAGGTGTCCGGTTTTATTGTGACATTTGCATACATATTTTTAATAATCCCCCTTCATCGGTCCTCTCTCCCCCCATGACTTCCAACCCACTCTGGCTAGTTTCCTTTCTTGCCCTCAATAAGAAACAGTTGTTTTTGTTAACTTACCTCACTATCCTTTCCACACAAAGTTCCTGGTCTTATCACCACAGGATGGAAGGCAATTGTCCCAACTTCATCATGGTGAACACAGGGGTGAGAAAGTATGGAGCCCGAACTCTCTTGGTGAAGAATCATCTTTGCCAAGAGACTTGTTTTAGTGGCAGATTATACAAGGTTGGAAACCTTCCTACTGTGGAGATGTGTAGGCAAATGATACACTTCAGCTGCCTAGTCACAGATGCTTGTGAGTTCTGAGAATCTCAGGCTCAAACATTATTTTCTGGGGCTGATCTTGATTCGGGTTACTTTGCCCATGTAAAACTCCTGACGCAGTACACAATGAATAGGCTAGAAGGGTATCCTGAGGTCATCCTGCTCATCACCAAACTCTTGGTTACTAAAGACAAGACTTATTTATTGTAGAAGGAAAGGACTAAGTAAGAAACCAAGCAGCAGATCGCCACTGAGGTTCCACAGAGCTCAAGGTTGAATTTCGCAGGTCTCAAGCATCTCAGAGAAATCTTTTGTGCTCCAACAAGACCTCATGCAAGAAGAAATCTAACACTTCAACAAGAAATCCCACTACAATAAACCATCAACAGGGGAAAACAAAAGTAATGAAACACATCAGTCCTCTGGCAGTTGAACTAATAGCTTGGCTTATGCAAAACTAGTTCCTTAAGTTGAAATTGATCTATTGTGTGAATTATGGTATTATATAATGTAATATCGAGCTGTCCTGTTTCAATAAAAATTGTTTCTATTCTAGGCAAATAAAAAAGTGGCACATTAAATTACAAATTTTTTTATACCTTTCAATTTCTTGCATGCCAATGGTTATTTATAAAGAGCCCAATTTAAAATGTTAATAAATACATAAGACAATGTCACATATGTATAAGTAGATACTTGGGGGCAATCTGAACTCTTTCTTTTTCCTTTTAAAGTATATATCTTTTAATACACATGTGGTAGATAGCTCCTGCATTTTCATAACATCTGAGTTCTGAAGTCGTAAGCAGCAATCAAAGCTGCAGGAGCTGACCTATTGTAATTTTGCTACCACAGCAAAATCAGCTCCTTGATTCTCAGCTACAGACTTTCAAAAATGGGCTCAGCAGTGTGCTCCTTTTATGACTCCAGTTTATGAAACTTTTCCTTAGGACCATAGCTCATCTACCTATCTGAAATTTCTAAATGCAAAAAGTTATCAAGGAACAGCATTATTTTCTTATCAGCAGTTAAGTATGACTATCGGAAGACTATGTGGAATAAATTGGGGTCACTGGGACATGCCAGTCATATGCCCTCTGTGGCATCCATTTCTAAGTTATGAAAATGTAGAAGCCACATGCTGTACATTTTAGAGTAAGTACATTTATAAAAGAAGACTTCTGATCATTGCTGACTAGGGTGCTTTGTGAGTGAAGGGCAAAGGGCTGTAATGGATGCCACAGGCCAGAAGCTTGTGAAGGTTCACAGTTTAAATTAACAGTGGGCCATTTCTAATCAGGCGCTCCAAAAGACAACCAGTCTACAAACATTGTTTTACTCCTGCTTCGATCCCTGGGTTTCATAAATACATCAATGAGAGCACAAAAGGGCTTCTCCCACTTAGAAAAAGAAGAGTCTCAAAAATGGCCACATGCAAGAAAAGGGAGGAGAATTTGCATTAAAGAAAAGTAGCAATGCACTGGAAACACAAAGGAAAGACAAAGATTCTTCTTTTTATATACCCCTTTTTTTGTAACTGTTTTTCTCTACAAATTTCATGAGGTGTCTGCTCTCCTATCTTTGTCTTTGACAAAACTTTCCATTGAAAGTGTCTGTCTAGGCAAAGCATAAGCAGACTCCTACAACACAGTCTAGAGAGGCAAGAATACTGAAAAACTCTGTTCAGACCCTAATACTGTCTGGTTCCTCACCTCTGACATGAGGTGATACTTCTGGGGATACCAAGGAAGCTTTCAAGGAGACAAACACCTGCTTGATTTCAGAGAATGGGAGGAGTTTGGCTATTAGTCACTGGGGCTGATAAGTGTACATGTCATCATTTTCCAGGAGCTTTTAAAATCCAATTTCATCTTTCAGCAAAATGCAGTTGATAATGCTTGTCATGTTCATAGCCTTTGGATTTGTTATAGGGATTTTTTTAAAAAGCATTGAATGTAATTTACATCTTTCTCCAAAAACAAGAGGGCTCCCTCTGAAATTAATTGAGTATAGCTTATTAAATAAAGGGAAAACTTTTTTCTATAAACAACTGAATGTCAACCACATGGTAATATATATATATATATATATATATATATATATATATATATGCCTTATCATTATTTTAGATCATATCTATATATTTATTATAATGCAGAAAAAGTTGTTGTACTTGCAGTGGTTTTATGTATTGCATCCTGTTGACTGTACCTCTTGCTTGTGGCAGAGGATCATGTTGACTAATTGTCATAGATCATCAAGGTTGTATATATCTATTCTGTGATTATGTGTGTGTGTGTGTGTGTGTATCTAGATAGATAGATAGATAGATAGATAGATTGATAGATATGAATATAATAGATATATTCCAGTTAAATATTTGCCTTGGCCACAGTTGCATAACACATATATAATTGATTGGAATTTTTGATATTGAATTTTTTTTTGATTCAAATAACTGCTTCAATTACCTGCTTTTTTTCCTCTCATTCCCTTTTCCTGAAGATAAGAAGAACTTCAAACACTAACATAAACATCTTTCATGGGAAAATGTTAACAATGTGAGAATCTGGTTTACTTTCAGGTCGTTGACATCATCATTAAATAGAGGAATTAATAAAATCATTTGCCTGCTGCATTTGAATCTGTGCCTTTTTCATATTGTTTTTGATCAAAATCTTTCAACAGTGTCTCCTCCCTGCTGAAATGAATAAATGGGTGTTTGCCTCACATGCATCATTTGCATGTCTCTAAGAAACGGCACCACCAAAGTCCAGTGTGAACCAGGAAGCCAAAATAACAGCTAGTTATTCAGATACAGGTAGTTTTCAGACACAGTGACAAGATTGTTCTGTATAACGTTTCAAAGCTCTGCATTTTGATAAAAAATAACAATAATCAGGTCAAGCTCAAAACAGGAATTAAGATGTTAGAGCCAGGGAGAGCAAGATGGCTGTGTGGATAAGGGTGCTTGTTGCCAAGACTGAGGGATGAGTGGTCCCTGGAACCACATGGTTGAAGGAATGGAGCAACACAAAAGTTGTCGTCTGACCTTCATACATTCACAGACACTATCTATCTATCTATCTATCTGTCTGTCTAGCATCTAGCATCATCATGTATCCATCATCATGTATCTATCATCTCTCTCTCAAACACACAATAAATAAACAAATACAACAATTTAAAATAATAAAAAGGTGTCAAAAAATTGTATCTGTGCAAATGATATCTCTCTTTAGAAAGACAATCCAAAATTGACCTATGATGACTTTATATTAAGAGAATATTTATTTTGTCAGTTTAATTTGAAAAATGCTAAAAATTTGCTTCTAATTTGATAGCCTTTCAAAGAAAGGAAATAATTAGACACCACTCTCTGTACAAATGCAGAACGGAATAGTCTAAATGCTTACATTGGTCTCATGACCTTTAAACTGGAAGGCTTTTCTGATTTTCATAAAAACATCCTGCCTTACTCAATTACCATAATGCTTTTTGGTAAACAGTGCTGTGCTGAAATGAAAGATCTGTAATCACAAAGCACTATTTCTAATATTACAAGATGAAGATTTCACTCTGTGTTTGCAGAAGCAGATATGTGTGTTTGCATCTCAGCACAAAAACTCTGAAGAATAAATGAATTTTCAGAATTGACAACTAAATGTTCTATCTGTCAGGACACGGAAACAAATTGTTGAAAACCGTGTTATTTACAACAAAACCGTGTGAGTCATTTCACAAAGTCTGTACTAGAGGAGGAAAGATGGGAATGTGTTAATTATACATGATGAATGACTTGACACTTCCTGGGTGTTGTATTGAAGATGAAGTTTTGAAAGGTTTTCCTGAGGGCTTGCTTCACACTTCTAATGCCTATGTGTTTCATCATTATTTAGCATTTTAAGTAATTCTAATAAAGATGGCAGGAATGCATTTTAAATTTTGACACACCAGAATGCACACACATATATACAAACATACGTTGTTTAACAATGGAGACATGCTCTGAGAAACACATTATTGCATAATACTCTGTCCTGGGACTATCACAGAATAGATGTGTACCACCTCGATGATCTATGGAATTTAGTCAACACGAGCCTCTGCCACAAGCAAGAGGTACAGTCAACCGGACGCAATACATAAAACCACTGCAAATGTAACAAAGCTTTCTGTGTTATAAGAAGTATTTTAATATAGATACACTCTAAAATAATGATAAAGCGTATATAAGTATGTAAGCCAGCACTGTAGTTGTTGTCATTATCAGGTATGCTGTACAAAGACACACATACTGTACTTCCATGAGACTAGCAAAACAGTGGTCTTGTTTGCACCTTATCAACACATACCTGTGAGTAATGTTTTGCAGTATGATGTTACAGTTGATAAAACATCAATAGGCAAACTGCACTTTCAGCTCCATTTAATCTTATGAGACCACCACAGTATTGGGACTGTCATGGATCAAAACATTGTCACACAGCATAACTGTATTTATATATTCAATGGCTCTCAGCATCCAAAAAGTTAGCCTCTGGGTTCTCCAAGACAACTGCATTCTCTCCTTTTTGTTGTGTACCTGTGATAACCTATTGTTTCTATTTGTCTTTTATGTTGCAGACAGCAGCTTTTATCTTGTCAGCGCTTGATACAACATTCACACCAACGTGAACAACCCACTGTGGCAGTGTTAATTTATACAGAAAGGTCAGGATTACCTACAAGAAGGCAAAGGAAAAGCCAATAACCTCACATTTGAAATAACACTCTCCTAAAAGCCTAGTTCCAAACATCATCTCTGATTTTTTTTAATGTTTTGGGTAGTACACCATTAGAAGGTAATTACAACTACATGTGCATCTACTGTCTCTGAAGCTGTAAATTAAAACCATCCTAGAATTTTCTTAAATAACCACACAAACTAGGTGTTTATAACAATAAAGCAAAAGAACAGCTCTAAAAGCCCTACATCAGAACCCATTCCAGTCTCCCTCCTTCCACTTGAATACAGAAATTTTAAAACATGCAGTGAGGGGCCTAGTGAGATGAGTCAGGAAGTAAGTCAGCTTTCTGCCAAGCTTGATGACTTGAGTCCAATCCCAGTGACGAATATGGTTGCAAATTGCCCTCTAACCTCTATAGGTGTGCCATGGCACACACAACATGCACACACTGATTTTTTTATAAATGTTATAAAGAAATAAAAATGTAATTTTTGTCTCATATTCAAGTAAGCACATTGTAAGAATAGCAATGGTAGGCTAGCAACTGGAGAAACTAAGCAATCATTCTGCATCATTGTGGATAATACAAGTTGCCTTCTATATTCTGGATATAATTCACTCCAAAGTAGGTTAAGGTTTTTAGGATCCAACTTCTCTCTTTTTTGTGTGTAGCAATGTTAGTTGTTCTGTGATATACTATGCTGAGATAAACTTAATAAAAATATGATATTGAGATTTCATTCCTTTTTATGATCTGCCCAGCACTTCAACCTTCACAGTTAATTCCTCACCAACCACCATCACTCTGAGAGAGAGTAGCTGCAGGAACTCTCCAGAACTCAGTAAGCCAATCATATAGCACTAGTGTTGGCACTGTGATAGACAACCTCTTTGGTGTTGTCCAATACTCTTCTATTAGTCTGAGAGCAAGCCCACCATCTTTCTCTACTGTGGATCTATAGCATCCCACATGGTGCCTGATGGACTTGGCACAAAGCAGTTTCATTGAACTTCATGCTATTGCATTTGTGACAAATGAGTGTGAACTACTGTTTGTAGCATCTGTTGAAGCCTATCATAATGTTAAAGCATTCACCGCAAAAGCACACAAGATTGTTTGCATTATATGTAACTTATCAATATGCATGAGAAGGTTTTCAGTGGCCTAAGCTAGAATAATAATTTCTGCTTCTCCTGAATGGACCCTATATAACTGTGGAGGAAGGAAAGGAGGAAGGAGGAAGGAGGAGGGAGGAAGGAAAGGCAGAGCACAGTCCAGTACACAATGGAGCAGGACACACCGCCAAGTATAGCAGCTGAGCTCTCAAAAAACAAACACACAAACAAAACCAACCTTCAGAACTGTCCCTTTCTTTTTCCTGCTAAAAAGCTATGTCAGAGTAGTGAGTGCTGATTAAAAATGCCCTCACTCTTATCCTTCCCACCTACTGAAACTTGAACTTTGGATCTCTACCTGGTCTCTCTCTCTCTCTCTCTCTCTCTCTCTCTCTCTCTCACACACACACACACACACACACACACACACACACACACACAATTCCGTTGGTGGAAAATGAAGAATTAGGTACATTCTTGAGATGTACATCAATACTTCAGATTTCAGTGATGTCCAGTATTCCCATGAAGTGTGTTCTATTTGAATAAGCTGAACTTGGATCAGTGCCCCATCAGGGTCAAAGTCTGCCAGTGATGGGTATTTATCATGTCTCAAGTTCTGTACCAAATGCTTTACTTCAAGCATTTCTTAAATCTGTGGAGGCTTCTGTGATGTAGATGCTGATGCTGCCTCCCAACTGCAACCCAAAACTCAGCCAGTGCATCTTGCCCAAGGATACACAGACAGGGAGGGAGCCAGAATCCCAATGAAGACCATTTTGAGCTCTCGGATTGCTGTCTTTAAGGTCTACATACCTAAATTAAGACATTTCCTTTAAAGCATGGAATGGCCATACTCTGAAGAATGTTCTTCTTTCTTTTTCCTTAATCAGATAGCTGTATTAATCTTCCCTGTGTCTTTGCCTATAAATAAACAATTCCATGTTGTTAATGAGTATACATTGGCTTAAAATGAGTTAGCCATTTATATTGATAACATAATTAGTAACTTCAGTTCACTTGTATTACAGTCTTGAATATTTCCCTTTTACTGCTAGTAGATAATGCAGGTGTCTGTTCTGTTGCAGCCTTGGAAAGCTTTGTGGTACATCACAGTGTTCCCTCGCCACCTAGAGGCTGGGTTCTGCAGCAACGCTGTGACTAGATTTTGCTACCAGGAAAGTAGGGCCCTCTAAAACCCATCCTGACCTTTCTGCATTTCTCTGTTCTGAGTCTAATCTTCTTTTCTCCTTTAAGAACAAGTGAGGTTCCTCATGAATCTTCAAACTTAATACTAACGAAAGCCAACTGCATTAAATAAAATATGATGCTGATATTTTTATGCTAAAAAGTTTTTGGGAATAGCCGTTATAAAAAATATATAGCTCACTAAAGATCTCTTGTTGGCATTTCAGCCGTGTTCTATACACAGTAATCTAATACCATATCATGTGAGCAATAAATCACTCCAATTTGTCCAATAGTCAAATGTGCATTATATACATTGCTAGATGTTCTCAAATAGCATTTAAAAAATTAAGTAGATCACCAGGAGCTAATTTGCTAATATTTGCCTCATGTGAAAACTGCAGAGGAAGGTTTTCTAGAGTTGTTTCATTCTAACTGATTGCTCATAATGGTAATAAGACAACTATGCTTGTTCATCTACTGTGCTTAGGTAGTTATATAGAGCCTTATGTTATTGTTATTTCTAACAACAAAACAATTTGAAAGTTATTTGAACTATCATTTGAGAAACAAACAAAATGAGATTCAGATAAATGATAAAACAATTACATTGCACATGGTAATTGATAAAACTGGTACTTAAAAAAAAGACTCAAAAAATGTGTTCCCTTTCATTGCATCATGCTAATTTGGAACTAATGAAGAGCTACTAATTTTAGCAATAGTAAGTCAATAACAACTCATCTAAATATTTTGCCCTAGGGATGTGATATTTAGTGTTATTTGTCAACTTGACACAATGTAGAAATATCTTGGAAGTAAATCTTAATAAGGGAAATTAATATGATGTCATCTTGATGGGGTGATTCTTGATTACATTCATTGAAATAAGATTTACCCACTGTGGGTGGTACCATTCCCTAGGCAGAGGATTCTGAACTGTGTAACATTGAAGAAAGAGAGATGAGCACTAGCATTGTATTCATGAATTCACTACTCTTTGCTCTTGATAGAGTGATGTGACAAGTTGCAACAAGTTCCCCCTACCTTGGTTCTTTCTGCAGGAGGGACTGTAATCAGGAAAAAGCAAATTCTCTCTCTCTCTCTCTCTCTCTCTCTCTCTCTCTCTCTCTCTCTGTCTTTCTCTCTTTTTCAGGGTATTTTATCACAACAATAGGAAAGGAAACTGAGATAGTTATATAGATAGACAGACAGACAGATAAAATCACTTGTTTAAAATTTGATTGAAAGTCATTGAAATGGGATATTTTCTTTTTAATATTTCTACTAATTTCTTCAGAATTTTATACAGTAAGTTTTGATCATATTACTCCCAAAATCCACCCCATTTCCCACCCACTCCCAATAGCATAGTCTCTTTTTTAATGTACTCAGTCCAGTTTGTACAATGTCCTCCTAGATGTGGGGGCATCCACTGAAGCATGACCTACCAGGGAGCACAACTCTAAAAAAAATAGGAAAGGAAGAAAAGAAAAGAAAAGAAAAGAAAAGAAAAGAAAAGAAAAGAAAAGAAGAAAAAAACTGAGATTCCATCAACTGCCAATAGGTCCTCATTTAGGGGTAGGGGGTTTCATGAGCCTCCTCATCCTCCATGATGTTGATCAGCTTGATCTTGTGTGGGTCTTGCTCAGGCATTCACAGTTTCCATGATTTAGTGAATACAACATATGTAGGTCCTGTCATATCCAAAAGACATTGTGTGATGGTTTGTGTATACTCAGACCAGGGAGTGGTACTATTAGAAGATGTGGCCCTGTTGGAGTAGGTGTGTCGATGTGGGTGTGGGCTTTAACACCCTTATCCTAGCTGCCTGGAAGTCAGTATTCTGCTAGCAGCCTTCAGATGAAGATAATAATGGCATCGATGATAATGGACCTCTGAACCTGTAAGCCAGCCCCAATTAAATTTTGTCCTTATAAGAGTTGCCTTGGTCATGGTGTCTGTTCACAGCAATAAAACCCTAACTACGACATGGTTTTGCTCCAGTCTCTCCCATCCTCTTGCTCTTACAGTCTTTCTGTTATGGTCCCTTAGCCTTCTGGAAGAATGATATACATGGACAATATATATTTGTGACTGAGCACCCCACTGGCACGTACTCTCTGTACTTTGACTCATTATTGGTGTCTGTGTAAACCACTAGATACTGCACAAAGAAACTTGTCTGAGCACCTTCATAAGGTGTAGAGATACCAGTTTATAGGACAATTTAATACGTTGACTATTTGACAAAATTAGAGAAATAGGTCCACCCTGGGAACCTGTAATTTCACCAGCTATGGGTTCTTGCTTGGCCAGATTTTCTATAGGAAACATGAGTCTCCTCTTATAGAAAGAGCCTTAAAGCAGATCAAAATCATTGTTTCCACTCATATCATTGTGGTACTATTGCACCTATGTGAATAAATTGTCATGCTGATCATTATTGTAATTTATAAGATCCACAGCTGGATATAACTGTTGATGATGATATTGTCCTCTCTTCCCCCAGAAGCTAACATAATACCTTCCAGTGCTACCAAAGCTAGCCAGCAGGGAGGAGATGTCCTGGTCTGTAGCCATTTGATTTTCCCATCTTCTATGACAAAAATGTATGGTGTCTTAAGCAATAAGGATTTATCATCAAATTCTAGCAAGCCAATCAAAAGCACTGGTATTCATCTGTATCATTTTGGTGGTTAGGACATCCCTGACAAACAAGTGGAGGAGCAGTATCCCACAACTGAAAGCTGGCTATTTGGTACCATATGACATCTGAAAGGATTATTATCCCTTGTGTGAGGTAATTCCTATTAAACTTTAAGGATAGGACAAAAGTATTCCAAGCAAATGAGATCAAGATGCAAGCAGGCATAGTGTAATGGCTATTCCTGGTTGTCGACTTGACTATACCTGGAATGAGCTACAATCCAGGCTTGCAGGGCTCACCTGTGATCCAGATCTTGAGGCTGGAAGATACAAGTTTCTGACCTGGATCTTGGCATGAAGATCTTGAGAGATAATGGCTATGAAAAGCTTAGGCCCAGTCAAGGTAATACACAGGAGGCTAAGGAAAAGAGATCCCTGAGTTCAAGGTCAGCCAGGGATAAAACAAGTCCCAGATCCAGGCATGGTGGTACACACCTTTAATCTGAGCCACACCTTCTGCTGGAGACTTACATAAGGACACTGGAAGAAGGAAGATTCACTAACGCTTGCATTTACATGCCAGCACATCTGTTGGAATCTAATTCTACAGAAGACCAGCTGAAACAACTAGCCTTGTGGGAATGAGCAACTACTAGATTCTTAGACTTTCACAGCTGACCTTTGTTGGGGAGTTGGGCTGCAGACTTTAAGTCATCATAATAAATTCCCTTAATATAGAAAGGCAATCCATAAAGTCTATGACTCTAAAGAAACCTGATGAATACGCATAGCGATTCACAATATCTGACAAAATAGACTTCAAACTAAAATTTAAGGAGAAGAGGCAAAGAAGGGTACAACATTATAATCACACAATCAATTAATCAAGAAAATATCATAACACTAAACACATTCACATCATATTCTGTCTCACCCAATTTCATAAAAAGCATACTAATAGAATTAAAGACAGATTAAGACAAACTCAATAACAGTAGGTGATTTAATACCTCATTTCTCCAATTTTGTCCACCTGGACAAACATTAAACAGAGAAACTTTAGAACAAACAGAAAATTTGAAATAACCCCATATATCCTAGCTGACTATGTACAATATAACTTAAAATTAACAGCAAGCAAAACTCTAGTATATGTGTAAACTCAAAGAGATTAAACAGTTCATTGCCAACATATGAATGGATCAAAGAAGAAATAAACAAGAGATCAAAATATTCCTGTAACTAGTGAAATGACAGTTATGCAGTGTAACTTAAAATCAACATCAGGCAAAACTCTAGTGCATGTATAAACTCAAAGAAATTAAACAATTCACTGACAAATGATGAATGGGTCAAAGAAATCAACATAGAGATCAAAATATTCCTGGAACTTATTGAAAATGAAAGCATAATATAAGAAAACCCTTAGGAGATACTAAAAGCAGTCCTAAGTTTATGGTCCTAAGTACATATATTAAAAAATAAAAAAGACTACAAGTAAATGACTTAATGATGCAACTCAAGAATTTGGAAAGGTGGAATACAAAGCAAATCCAACCCAGCAGACTCCAAGAAACTTCAAAAATCAAAGCATATAAAGAAATAGAAACCAAGAGAACAAGACAAAGACTCAGTGAATATAAGAGCTGGTTCTTTGAAAGATACATATGACTGACAGATCCTTGGTGCAACTAACCAACTGAGAGAGGGGAAGAGAAAGGGAGGGAGGAAAGGAGGAAGAGAGGGAGGGGAAGAGAGAGAGAGAGAGAGAGAGAGAGAGAGAGAGAGAGAGAGAGAGAGA
>JADRCH010000169.1:1960778-1975046 GCA_019843965.1 Rhynchomys soricoides | reverse complement strand
AGAGAGAGAGAGAGAGAGAGAGAGAGAGAGAGAGAGAGAGAGAGAGACTAAATTATCAAAATAACAAAGGAGCAGAGAAATGAAACAGTACAACAGACACCAAAGAAACTCAGAATATTATAAGGGAATACTTCAGAATCCTTTATTTTATTAAGGTAGAATTTGGAAATAAATGGATGAATTTCTTGATTCTTCCAAACTACCAAAGTTACTTATTTGAATGCGCGTGTGTGTGTGTGTGTGTGTGTGTGTGTGTGATAAAATAGTGTTTTTCCACACAGCTTTGCTTTATACTCATTCTTGGTGTTAGTTATTCCTTTCCAAATGCCCCCCCTTCTGTCTTATGCTTTCATATCTCTCTTCTATGAGCCTCTCCCCGTTATGCTCCATTCCCCTTCAGAAATAAGATAAATTTAAAATTTATAACTTAACCTATTGGTATAGCCAACAAAATTGCCTAACATGAATATACCAGCATGAAGATGTCAGAGAACAAAAGACAGATACAGAAAGTCATGTGATTATGGCTTGATCAAATGAATAGGTGGGGTGTTTTAAAGCATTTTTCCAAGTGAATTTGTGCCTCCAAGTTCATAAGAAAGTACATTTGTTCTAGAAGAGTTAATCTATAAGAAATTCTATTCCCCTAGGCTATCCTGAAGGACACCATCATAGTATCACTTCTATTCAGTCTCTTGGTACTTTCAGCTTCTTTGTAATCTCTCTGCTGCTGAAACTTTTTACTGATATTTATATTTCGTGACGTTTAGTTCACTTAAAAATATTTCAACAAGGGCTGGAGAAATGGTTCAGTGGTTAAGAGCACTGACTGCTTTTCCAGAGGTCCTGAGTTCAATTCCCAGCAACTACATGGTGGCTCACAACCATCTTTAATAGGATCTGATGCCCTCTTCTGGTGTGTCTGAAGAGACCAACAGTGTACTCATATACATAAAATAAATTAATTAAAATATTTCAACAGGTATGTGTTATGTTTGTTGAATATTTAATGTCCTGGGAAATATTTTGATTACAAATAAGATCAAATTCTATTACTAAAAATTATATTATAAATCAGGACAAAGTTTAAAGGTATCTGTAAAATATATGTGCCTTGATACTGCTAGATAAAAAGAAATGAATGATTATAAACAGTTGGAGAGGCGTGGGAACAGTTGTCTTTGTTAGCACACCAGTGTGGATTCTTGGATATCTTTTAAACAGTAAAAGCAACATAAGGACACTATGAGATTAGAATGTTAAAACTAGAAGGGATGTAAATATCATCTATTCTAGTCAACATCACATTTTTCATAGGTGAGAAAGCCGAGGCCCAAAGAGATGAGAGGACTTCCCAACAATCACAGCAAGACAAGGGCAGATCCAAGAATAGATCCAAGGTGTCCCAATTGCTAGTCTTGGTCTTTCAATAGATTGCAGTATGTACTGTCCATGTACCATATTCCATGCTTCTCACTGTGTAGGTAAAGGTGATGAAAGCCGAGTACCTGGCTTTGCTGAGCTGAAACAAATACACTAAGTTCCTGGAGAGGCAGTGGGCATGGATGAGCATTCACACTCAGCCGCTGGCATAGGCCGGCTGCATATGAGCAGAAGAAAATATAGTCAAATATTATCCAGACCTCAAAGTTTTGATAAGAACCCCTCCCATGTTTTCTTCTCCAAGCTATAAAAATGGAGGCTTTAGGATATGCCATATTAGAAAGTACTGCTGATGCTCGTGATACAACTCCATGGAAGAATGGTTGTTTGTCCAGCATACACATTGCAAGCACATTGTTCTGTGTTCTATCCTCGGCCCCAGAAAAAGGAAGAAAGAAAAGGGGAGTAGTGAAAAGAGAAAGGGAGGGAAAAAGGAAAGGGTAGGAAGGGGAAGAATGGGGAGAAGGAAGAATCGTGGGGGAGCAGAAGGGAGAATTAGCCTTCAGTCGTGATCTCAAAGAACGTACACAGAAACAGAAAAATGTTTGGCGCCATAAAGACAATTTATTAAGTGAACTGGCAATCTTAGAACTCATAAATTCTCAGAATGCAAATTAAAAGTTTGAAAATATAGGCATTTGGTAGATAAATGTAGGTCTCACTCTAAGAAAAATTGACTAGCACAGGTTAAGCAGAGCTTCAAGGCTGGATCTCCATGCACAGCAACTGAGCTGAGAAGTCTAAGATGGGGTCTTACCTTCTGACCATCCCCCCATATAACCTCACATTGCTAATAAATGTGAAAAATTCAAGGTGGACATCTACAGACATTCAAAAAGCTCGTTCAAAATTCAACCATAGATCTCAATCTCATAAGAAAAGTCATATGATTTAAAACTATTTATATACCTAGAATTTAAAATTGTGGTGACTCCTTGTGACCCAGATGTTGAAAAATAGATGCCCTTTTATCGTTTGGTTAAGCCATTTTAAAAATAAAAAATCTTTTTATTGATTCTTTGTAAGTTTCACAAGTTTCACACCATGCACACTGGTCACTTCATCTCCCTGTCCTATTGTATCTGCAATTTGCCTATGCAATGACACACAAACAGACAAAAAATAAACAAAACAAAGCATAGAAAACATCTCATTGTGGAAGCTGTAGTGTGTCACAGTGTGCCCCACACTATACCCTTCTGTCCACATCTTCACTTGAAAATGCTCATTGCAATATATCATTGGTTTGGTTTGAGGTCTTTGGCTTCTGTGACATCATCAATATTGTATCCTCACTGGGACTCCTCTCGGATATCCTGTTATTGCCCTGCATCATGGATGTCCTGCAGTTTTGGATCAGCATGACCAGCCTTTTCACACACCCCAACAATTTAGAGATGATGTAGGTTTTGGGGTGGGCCAACTCAAAGCCCAAGATCTGGGCCTGCCTGGCAGCTAGCTGAGCTGGTCAGTATGCCAGCTCTCTATTATCCAAACCACCAGGGCAAGCTCTCCAGCACTACTCTGGATATTCCACACAATGCCACCATCAACAGGACATAGAGTCAGCTCTTCCTCTCTCATGCCCTCAGGCTGGTTTGCCAGCACCCATGCCTCCAGAGCCAGCTCTATTATGCTACCAGTCAAGGTGAGGGGTCCACTCTCCCTAGTGCTGCAGCTAGAGAGAGATTTGGCCCTCTCTAATATCTAATATAGTTAGTATCATAGTAGTAGTTAACTGTGGCCCAGAGACAATCAGCAAATAGGACCCTAGAGAGATGGCTCAGTCATCTTGCAAGCATGAGGACCTGAGTTCAATTCCCAGCTCCCATCTGAAAAGTTAAACACAGCCTCATACTCCTAAAATCTCACCACTGGGGAGACAGAGACAGGCGC
Source organism: Rhynchomys soricoides (assembly GCA_019843965.1). Classification (NCBI taxonomy): domain Eukaryota; kingdom Metazoa; phylum Chordata; class Mammalia; order Rodentia; family Muridae; genus Rhynchomys; species Rhynchomys soricoides. The sequence continues at coordinate 1,971,707 of JADRCH010000169.1, read as the reverse complement.
ATCCCCATAACTCACCAGCCAGCAAGTCCACCCAAGCCAGTAAACTCCAGGGTTAGTTGACAGATCTTGACTCACAAAATAAAGGGGAAAGCAAGTGAGGTTTTCCAATCAACCTCTAGTTTTCATACATACACATGTGCACGCACACACATACACACAGAGAGAGAAAGAAAATAAACATATGTGGAACAGGAGCAGGACAAAATTTGCATTGTGTGCCTTCTTTTTCCTTTAAATTTTGCAAATAATTTAACTATCGCTAACAAGAGACAGACAGACAGATGGAACTGAACTAAAGAACTTAACAAACTCAATAGGGGTTTCTCAAGAGAGCTCAGGTGGGTATAAGCATACATGGAGACCACAACAGTCCCAGAGAAAGGAGAGGCAGATGCTGTCCAATGCAAAAGCAATGAATTCACAGCTGGGCCTGAGACTGACAGGAGAGAGGAGGGTGGTCAAATCTGGTCATCTTGAATTCTCGAGTTTCTCCAATGTTGAATCAGAATCTGGATCTGTAGCTAACTCAACAGGTCTTGAGAATATATCTTCATCTTAGGGAGCAGAATGCCTGCTTTAAGCCAATAAGGTGAAGTGATGATTGTAATCAGATGTAAAAGCTAGTGCAAATAGATAACCCCTTAAGAACCAATGCACAGACTCCTTCAGATGTACCTAAAAGTCCTATCATAGAGCAAATGTTGTAAATTCTACAAATATATCTATTTTCATGTAACTTCAGAGAAAAGTAAACTTAAAAAACTGAAAAACTAAAAAGGATGCATGATTTATTGACATCAACAAACTAACAATGGTAATACTCTCTCAATCTTACACTTGGATACTATTTTTTAAAAAAATCCACTTAGGCAAAAAATGGAACTATAATTCTCTACTGCAATGGTAGGAAGAAAACAGCATAATTTCATTCCCAAGGTCTTTGGCATAAATAGTTAGACATCCCTAGAGACTTCCAAAGCTGTTGACAACTTGTTTCTCTCTAAACCTAAATGCTATTTTCTGTTTTAAAATAAAGTCAATATGAGAATTATACAATTTACACTTCAGTTACTTTAACCATAATTTTGAAAATATGCCAGTAAATTGTATGGGTCTGCAAACAGAAAGACCCCCATTCCTCTCACTATGTCACTTAGCTGTAGTGCTGCTAGTTCACAGGAGAGCAATGATGGATAAATACATAACAAGCCTCTGTGACCAGGCAGGGGTGTCTATAGCAAAGATTATTGGTCATTCATGTGTACATTTTTGTTGGTTTGCTTATTGGTTGTTTGGTTTGGTTCTAAACAGGGTGTAACTGTGCAGCTCAGCTGCCTTTAAACTTGCTATATGTCTGCCTCAACCCTGGAAGTACTGGGTAGGTGCTACCACTCCTGTCTCCACAGGTAAGTTTTGTTTTTAAATTTTAATACTATGCACCTCAGGAGGTGAGAGGTGGGGGGGGACCCTTCTAGAATATTTCAGAGACCTGGGAGGTAAGAGAATCTCAAGATCAAAGGGAGGGACCTTAGATGAAATATCCAACAGGGGAGAGAGAAAACTTGTAGAGTCCACTTCCAGTAGAAAGATGGGGCATCAAGTGGAGGGATGGGGTTGCCATCCCACAGTCAAAAACTCTGACCCAGAAGTTTCCTGTCTAAAAGAACTGCAGAGATAAAAATGGAGAAGATACAGGCAAAGGAGTTTCGGTGACAGACCCATTTTGGGATCCATCTCAAGGGGAGGCTCCAAGGCCTGACAGTATTACTAGTGCTATGTGCTTACAGACAGGAGCCTAGCATGGCCATCCTCCGAGAGGCCCAACAAGCAGCTGACTGAGACAGAGGCAGATACTTACACCGAGCCAATGGACTGAAGTCGGAGACCCCTTTGGTTGAATTAGAGAAAGGCTGGAAGCTAAGGAGGAGGGCAACCCTATAGGAAGACCAGCAGTCTCAACTAACCTGGATCCCCGAGATCTCTCAGACACTGAGCCACCAACCAGGCAGCATACACTAGCTGGTCTGAGGCCCCCGACATGTATACATCCTCTTGGAGACTGGAGAAGGGGGAAGGGTTGAAGAACTGTGGGAGGGTGGACTGGGAGTAGGTAATGACTGGACTGTAAAAGAATAAATAAATAAGAGTAATACATTTTTTTTTCTGATACCATGCTTATCCAGTAAATCTATTAGTATTCTAGGTCTTCACGAGAGGTGGGTTTTGACCCTCTGCCGATCTAAGTACATGTGACACTCTTAAAAGATGGTTGTTGCAGCTTACAGAGAGCAGTATTGGAGGAGTCCTGAACATCCAGTGGCTAAAAGGCAAAGATGCTATGGACTTATACTAGACAGAACAGCACCTAAACAGAGAATTGTCTGACCCCTAAAGTCAATAGCACTGACTATGAAAAATCTCCACCCTGTGTTGTAACAGAGATAATTGTATTTACATTTCTCAAATTAGATTTGGAATTCTGGCTAGAACCCACACAGGAAGAAAGCTTCTGTTATCATATCTATTCCAAAGCTTAATTACTATTTTAAGTATATCTTGACTACAACGCTTTAGAAAGTAAAAATGTGACTGTGGCTTTTTAAAATGTACTTAAGTTTAACGTGGTTTGCATTTTTTCACTAGGGGGCAATTTTGTTTGTTCAAACTTCTAAGTCAAAAGACAATGAAAGTCTTAGCAACAAAAACTGCACAAGAGTCTACAAATTCTTCTTCTCTGATATAAATCACAACCAGAACTGTGCTTAGCCATGACACCCTTTTCTGTGTTGTTTGACACCTTATTCCCTTATTGCAGGTCATACCCCAGATGTTAGTCAGATAAATTTAAAGTGTCAGTCATTTTCATACAGGATAGTATGAAGACACAGGCCTCACTGACAAGTGCTCACTCTCTTATTGTAGCCTATTAGGGAAACTACAGCTAAACAAACCAACCGAACATTTTAAACTCATTGAATCTCTCCACCATTACACAGAATTTTCTGATTCATTTTTACCATTGTGGAACAATCTTGCTCTTTTCCAGATAATTTTTCTTGCAAAACAAAACCAAAAAAAAAAAAAAAAAAAACTTGACTAGTTAATCTGAATCTAGTGGAGATAAAAAGTAAATAAAATCCTGACATGAGAATCCATTAACCCTCCCCCGAAATGCCCTGGAGAATCTGAAATTTAATGAGGCCTGTGGGAAACACAAGCGTGGGAAAACTCAGAACTTTAAACTTGGTCATCTAGGGAGTAATGCCTTTGATAAAATAGTACATCCTAGAAGCAACATTTCATTATTTTCTGGAAGGAAGAACAAGTAAGATTTTTATCTAAGTCAGCCATTTTCTAACATGGTGCTTATAATTTAGAAAAAAAACTTAATAATGTGGAGATACCCTTTGTCAACTTATATTAGAATATACTGTTTATATTGATGTCCATGCACATGAACTATGAACAAAATGCTTTTAAATACCTCTGTGATCATGTGTGTTCTTAAGGCAGCTTTGTTTTCTCTGGGTTTTGTGCCACATGGTGCACACTTCAGATGCCTTTGGGAAAAGACTCTCAGAAAGTGTCACGGTTTTTTCTGGTTATACTATCCACTGGGTCTTCCCCATGACTTCTTCACTTTTTAGGTGTTGGTCCTGATGACCAGAACTCCTAATATTTGAAACTAGCTGGCCATTTACACGTAAGTCCGTCAGCTTATGCCTGACCTACATTCAGACCTGCTGCCCTCTGCAGGTGTCCTCCGGGACTACCTTTTAAATGGCAATGGCCCTCTCTGTCCAGGACACAGGCCCATATCACTGACCCAGAGGAATACTCATGCTTTTTCTTACCCTCTGGCACAGGCTTCGGATAGTAGATTCAGTTCAGAATATGTGAGCTGGATTCTTTCTCAGAGCCAGAAAGGTGTAAAAGCCAACAACAGAAACTTTAGGACAGCATGCCTTGTGCTATTTTGTTTATACGTCAGCTGAGATTTTCCTGGATTCAACATTAATGTTTCCTGCCCTTTTCAAGACTGACTAGAACATGTTCATCCTTTATCTATTAAGGAAAAAAAAGGAACCAATTCTAAGAACAGTTATATCAAAACACTTTTTTCTTGGTTTGAACGTTTCCATGATAATCTTTTCAAAGACTTTTTTTATTTATTTAATGTATGTGAGTACACTGTAGCTGTGTGCAGATACACCAGAAGAGGGTATCAGATCCCATTACAGTTGGTTGTGAGCCACCATGAGGTTGCTGGGAATTGAACTCAGGATGGACGAGCAGTCAGTGCTCTTAACCGCTGAGCCATCTCTCCAATTGTGTATCCTTTAACAATCACATATACATTGAATTTTAATCATTTACACCCATTAGCCTCTCTAATCATCATTTCTCTCATGCTGAAAGCATCTTTACTATAAGGTATGCCTTCCTCTCTCTTACGTGTGTGTGTGTGTGTGTGTGTGTGTGTATGTGTGTGTGTGTGTGTGTTCTGCAGGGTTTAATTATGGTTGTTTCCATAAGCATGAGTGGGGGATTATTTACTAGAGCAAGTGCAACTTATCAGTAGTGACACCACTGAAGAAAGTGACATCCCTTGCCCCAGCAACCCTTAACTGCCAGTAGTCCCTTAGGGATGGGTAGGGTCTCATAAGCTTCTTATTCTTCCATGATAAAAAGGTGGGGGAATTAATCTTGTGCAGGTGTTATGCAGGTAACCAGAGCTGCCATGAGTTTCTAAAAGCAATGGGCAGAAGATAGTTTTGCAGGACAACTCCCAATCACACAGCTCTTATGTTTTTTATCCCCGCTCCTACAATGTGTGCTGATCATGAAGCAGTGACCTAGGTGTCCTGTTTGGGACTGAGCCCTCAGCAGTCAGTTACTCTCAGTATCTCAGTACTTGGACCAGTTATGAGTCTCAGCATTGACTGCCACTCACTGCTTCTCTGGTGAATGCTGAGAGCAGCACTTATCTATGGATATAAGCATGACTGTTTAGAAGGCAGTTTGTCAATATGTCCACTTAGCAAAACAATAGTAGTAGGTTCATCCCTAGGGCCTACGACCTCTTCAACCTACTGGCTCTTCACCATGTTTACTGTACAAGGCATGAGGTCCATCCTGTGCTCCAGGCCTCAAGTCCAATAAGAAAGCTAGCCCTATAATAGTTGTACTACTATTGCACCTGTGGGAACATCTTGCTGGCCGGTCATCATTGGGCGTCATCGAATTCACACCTGGATAAGACTACTACTGACTTTTCTCCCCAAGGAAACTGAAGAGCACCTTCTACACTATGAAAGCTGGCCAGCAGTGATGAACTTCTGGCTCTGTCTATCTTAACTCCTCCACGTACTATGACCAAAGAGTACAGTGAGCAGCTACGCAATAGCAATGGCAACAGCATGCATTGCTTGGGGACCGCTGGGGCTTCTGTGACCAGTAAGGGAATTTCTCTACAGTTAGCATTGGGATGTTGTAACATAACATATGGCTTCTGGGATGTTCTTTAGCCATCCTTACAGAGTACAACTATTCAAACTGTGTTTTAATTCTATTTTTCAATAAGCTCATAGAATGGCTGCGTTCATACGGCATCTTTAGTGCTGTCTATCATGCCCGTAGGCCTTACTCTTTCACATGCCACCCCACTTAACTGTTTCCATCCTATGTATTCCCCTTTTCCACATTCACTGTGTGCTGAAGTAGAAGTTTCTGGATATGTCAGGTGATGCATTCTCATAGAGTGTTTTGCTGATACAAACTCACATGGTGTTTTGCTGAGGCAAGACCTGTGGAAGGACACGTGATGTTTGGAGAGATTATCAATAGGACTCAGTGGACAGTTACCAGTTGCTTGCATAGTTAGCTTTGCAGTGCTTTGTTGGTCTCAAGTCGTCATCATCGCTGATCTTCACTTTATTGAGAGAGGCACAGCAAAGAACTTCTTCTGGCATCCCTGCTGGTCCTGGTTGCTCCTGCTGACTCTTGACAATTTGGTGGAGGCCTGGCTGTTTCTCCTGGATGGTGCTACTGCTGCTGATTTGTGTTTGGTATCCTGACACTACTGAACTAGACAAGAGTACAGAGTTCTCTGTATTTTGATTGGTTGTGGTTTTCTGTAATGGTCTCAATCTGCCGCAGAGTAAAGCTTCTTTGATGACAGGTGAGTACCACAGAAATCTGTGGGTTTAAAGATAAATATTTAGAATGTACTTAGAAATTATACTGGCTTAGTAAAGCTGTAGATTCTACTGACAAATGGAGATTGAAACTACTTCTAAACAGGTCCACATCCCCTTGTCCAATTTACCATCTGTCTTAGGGTCTTACTGCTGTGAACAGACACCATGACGGAGGTAGCACTTATAAAGGACATTTAATTGGGACTGGGTTACAGGTTCAGAGGTTCAGTCTATTTTCATCAAGGTGGGATCATGGCAGCATCCTGGCAGACTTGGGGTTGGAGGAGCTGAGAGTTCCATATCTTGATCTGAAGGCAGCTAGAAGAAGACTGACTTCCAGGAAGCTAGGATGAAGGTATTAAAGCCCACACTTACAGTGACATACCTACTCCCACAAGGCCTCATCTCCTAACAGTGCCATGCCCTAGGCCAAGCATATACAAACCATCACACCATCATTTCTCCTCTACCTTTGGATGGTGGGCTAGAAGGGGGAATGGAAGCATTTGAGCACCCTTATTAAAAGTAGGTTTAAAAAGTTAAAGCCTACAGTGTTCTGATAGCCCCTCTCTCTTCAGGACTTTTCCTCCCCTTTCCTACTGGCCCATGCAGACACTCCATACTGTTCAGCTACCCCAAGAATTGATAGCTAAGTTCCACGGATGAGAAAGAACACTTGATGTTTGTTTCTGAGCCTGGATTACATGATATCTCATAATATTTTCCAATTCCATCTATTTCCCTTAAATTTTTATAATTTCGTTTTTCTTCACAGCTGAATAAAATAGCTTTCATATATGTATCACATCTTTCTTATCTATCTTATCAGTTGACAGACATCTAGGCTAGTTCTATTTCCTGGCTATTGTGAATATAGCAGCAATAAGGACGGATGTCCATGTTCCTTTGTATTAAGATATAGAGTCTTTGCTGTGTATGTCCTAGAGAGGTGTAGCTACTTTTAGCTTTCTGGAAGACTTCCATGCTGATTTCCATAACAGTTAGACCAGTTTACACTCCCACCAACAGTGAATAAATGTTTTCCTTTCCCCAGGTCCACAATGGCATTTGTTGTCATTTGGTTTCTTAATTCTCACAAGGGTAAAATAAACCCATCAAACAGTTTTGATCTGCAGTCCCCTGATGGCTCAGAATGTTAAACACTTACTAAAATATTTATTAGCCATTTGTATTTCCTATTCTGAAAACTCTGTTCAGTTCAGCAGTTCATTGTTTAATAGAGGTTTTTTGGTTTTATCTCTAGTAAAGGTTACTAGACCTTTGGTTAATTCTCTAGTAAAGATTTTCTCATGCTGAAGGCTGCCTCTTCACTCAAAAGTTTTCCTTGATATACAGAGCTTTTTTTTGTTTCATAAGTTCCCACTTATCAACTGTTGGTCTTATTTCATTTCCTGAGTGACTAGGGTCTTAATAAAAAACCTTTACCTGTTGCTGTATCTTCAAACATACGACCTACCTTTTCCTCTAGAATTTTCTGGGTTTCAGGCCTACCATGGAGACCTTTAGGAATTGTAGAAACACTGTTTTAGAAACTTAGTCTTTGCAATTTTTTAATTCAAACTTATAATTACCATATCAATTACTCATTTTCTCATTGCTACCAATATAATCAATGTTATTTCTGTTGTTAAGGAAAAACTCAAAATAAAATCTTAACATAAGAAAACCCAAGCCTCCATTTCCTGGATGTCTTCTCTGTATACCTCACACTACCTTTACCTCTCCAGGGACTTTTCTTCCCTTCAAGAAAGCTGACCTGAAGCAGGTATCTGTCAAAGCTACATGGAGAATGAGAGCAAGGCAGCATACATAGATGTTTGGCATGCTCACAACCCTGCTTATTTAGAGCCACATTTTAAATGAAGTTTGATGATCTAGTTTGGCTCGGCGTTTTTGGAAATGAGAACATTGTGACTCACAGGAATTGGGGGATTTGCCCACACATAAGCTAGTATGTAGAATACAGTGGAATTTGAAGTTTTCAAAACAAATGCATGAGACAACCAGCTCCTTCCTCTCCCTTCCCATCCCTGCACAGGCAAAGTCCTTGCAACTGGAGACCTTATTGAAGTTGTAAGGAAGTTTGCTTCTCCCCTGCCTGGTCAAGATTCCCTTAGTCCTTGTAGGTGCTGATCCCCAGAACACTCCCCCTCACAAGTCACCCAGTCACAGTCTCTAACGCCAACCCTCCCAGATGCTAAAATTAAATATTGTTTCCTAACTCCAAATTCCATGCTCTTGGCACACCATTACATGTGAACACAAGGGAAATTTTCTTCACAATAAAGTTGTATCTGCCTGCCAAGTTATCAGGAAATCTTTTAAGAATGCAAAACAGAACCTGTAATTTTAGATCATTGCAGGACAGCCTCAGGATGGTGAAGAACAGAGCCTGAAGCAAAATTAAACACCATAAATATTCTCTTCTATTTTGTGTGAAGAGTTGCAAAAATGAGATAAAACCAGCTCCTGCTGAGAAGGACTCTACAACCAAAATGTCTGAGAGATCAACTTTCAGGCTAAATAGAGCAGACATGGAGCTCCTACCCAGAAGCCCCTGCTTCAGGGCTCTGACGACTATTAGCAAAGCATTTCACTGAGAAAAATGATGTGGCCAGTGTCCTCCCAACCATTCCACAAAAAAAGTTGCCTTTCCAGCCTTGCCATCAGGACCTATTCTCTTGACACACAGATCTCTTAGTGAAGGCATGCTTCTGCTGCGATTGCTCCCTTGAGGACACCGGATTCAACTGAGTCTATCACATTCTTTTACCCAGTAATCTGGATATTTGAATCAAGGACTCAGAGACTCTTGATCTCAATAACAGGCACTGCAGAAAAGGAATCACACATATCTGCTGAGCCTTACAGCATCTATGCTTCCTAAGGCCCAGTTGTATCTTCCTTGATTTTTTTTTTATTAATAATTAATTTTTAAAAAGTCAAAGAATTTGGCTGGAGCAGTCTAAGTAGGATTTTGTTATATGAAACCAAAAGAACTAAAAGTGCCCCTGTGACCTCTCTGAAGCGTTCCATAAAGTTCTAGAAATGTTAATTCTGGCTCTGGCAGAATGAATGTCCATATAAACTCTTTTCCATATAGAGATGTTGAATCATCAACATCAAAAATCAAAAGAAAACTGAAGGGGGGGGGGAATCAACCTATCTGAATTCTATAGACTAGACTAGGACCACAAAATCATGGTGGTGGGAAAAGTCTGTATCCTCAACAGAGATACATCAGAAGCAATGTCATTTCTTTCTTTTTTTATATCAACAATTTTTTGTGTTTAAAACTAGAATATTATTAATCATTCTCCCCTTCCCTTCCCCCTTCAATCATTCCCATGATCCTCCCCCAGCCACCGCTTGCTTTCAAATTCATGGCCTCTATTTCTTTAATTGTTGTTACATATATATATCCATGTGTGTGTGGGTGGGTGTGTGTGTGTGGGTGTGGGTGTGTGTCCCAAATATGTAAATATAACCTGCTCTAAAACCCAATCAGAGGTTCCCAGTATATTTTAAGTTGAATCCAGTCTTTTCATTGGCTGGACCCAATACTGCCGAACTGAGCTGCCTTTGGCTACTTCTTACCTCATCTGTGGGGACTCTTTATTCAATTCAATTCACATATACTGCTTTCTTTTTTCCCTTCAAATATACAACTACTTCTGGGTCTTCGCATTTACAGATCCCTACTGAACATTTATATAGCCTACAGATAGCTTTAGAGTGCAGACATTTTCCTTCAGTCCTCAGAAAAGCCTTCCCGAACTCCTACCTAGAAAAACAATATCCCTACTGTATCTTCATATTCCAGTTATTTTTCTTGGCACTTACATTGTAAAGCTATTGCGTATTTGTTAATTGTCTGTTACTCCCACAGGATTACAGTTTCAATTATGATCATGAACTTGCATGCTTGTGCTCACTGCAGACTTCTCAGTACTTAGTAGATGATATGTAGAAAGTTCTCAGTTTATTCTTTGGGTAAAACAGCAATTGACCGAAATTTAAGACTCCATTTGCAAATGCCATGTGAAAATTTGGACTGTGATGACAGTGGTTCCATCCCTATCTGGGGTTATACAATAGTAAAGACACATCCCTAGGGAAAGAGTCTTGGGGCAGCTCCAGTACACAGGGGTTCTCCCCCTCCAGTCCATTCTCACATATACTTGCTATGTACTAGGCACCAGAGCATCCAAGACTTTATAAAAGGGAAGGGAATCTGTGAGACACAGAGTGGAGAAGCTTTAATGGCCATAGTTAGCTAGAGCAGCACAGCACTAAGAAGTAATAAAGGGCATCCCGAGCTTGTGTGCAGAAGAGGAAGGGTAAATGGGTAGGGGACAAAGAAGTCAGACTGATTCTTTATCTTGAAGCATCCACCCTGACAGTGTAGGTTTTTTCTACATGTCTCTTTCCAGTGTTAAATGATTTTGATAATGTTGTGATGAGTTTATCTAAGGTTGCAAAAATGGATTGTTTTTCTCCACCAATTAGAAAAATAAAAAAGGAAGGAATGCTAAGTCTTAACACTCACCTAAGTTTCACTGAAATAAGAATTGTACATACACACACACATATGAACACACACAAAAACACATAAACACATAGAGAGAGACAGAGACAGAGAGACAAAGACACACACACACAGAGAGAGAGAGAGAGAGAGAGAGAGAGAGAGAGAGAGAGAGAGAGA
>JADRCH010000169.1:1840923-1960768 GCA_019843965.1 Rhynchomys soricoides | reverse complement strand
GAGAGAGAGAGAGAGAGAGAGAGAGAGAGAGAGAGAGAGAGAGAGAGCGAGCTAACATATGGAAACAAACTCAAGAAGGAGGGGACCCAAGTCTTTGTCTGGGAGAGAGAGAAGCAGCAGCTAATCAGCCATTTTAAATGGCTAAGTAAAACGTATGTTACTCTACTCAGAGCCTCCTTTCCCTGTCTGCCTGTCAGTGGTCTGTCTCTCCTCAGTCTATTTTTCCAAAAATTCTATACACCTTCACCAAGTGTATTCCTTTACAACTACAATATGGGGTGGGGGAGGGTTTGGATCTGTCTCCTTCCCTAATCTCACCCCACCTGCAAACTAGTTTCCCTTAGGATCAAAGGGAAAGGTGACTTTTCACACATTAAGTGAAAAGTTAATTTTGTCTGTGAGTTTTCCAACCTTCAAAACTCACTTGTTAGCAATGGAATCTACCAAGACCGTTGTTCAACTGCCATTTGGATTTACACAGCAATGGTGAACTGATCTCTAACAATAAGATCTCTCAACAAATATGGCTAAGATACTACAGAGGAACCCATGCCCCACAAGACAAGGTGCTTCTCCTGCCATGCCTACCCACCCCACTGGGTTCTGGAGTACCTTGGAACAAATGCATGCAAAGGCAGGTAGATAGCTAGATCTGTATTCTAACTAGTTAGAGGATCATACAATTATTTCACAAAGCAACAAAAACATGAAAGATGAATTCTTAGAGAATAAAAAAATGATTATAATTTCTGATGAAAAAATACATATCAAAAGGCTTTAAAATGTTCTACTTTCCAACCGAGCAGTTTTACTTCTGGAATTTCTGTAAAGAGTAATCATAGATGTGCAAACAGATTCCGTTAGAAGAATGTTAGGTTTGCATGTAATTATAATCATGAAATATTGGAGATGACATAAATGTCTCACAATAGAGGCTGAGTAGAACTAGCTGTGAACAAGCTTGCAAAGAGGTGCAATGGAGCCATTAATGTGATATGAAAATATTTAGGAGGTTGGAAAGTAATTATAGTGCAGTCTTCAGTTTAAAATGTATTCTACTGCTAGTGTATCACAATGTAAATTTATTTTAAATAAGCATGTATTTGTACTCAAAAGAAGTCCAGAGGGTAATATAATGAATGTTATTAAGTTCCCCTTAAGTATTTGAATTATATATAATTTTTGTTTGAGTATATTTATACATGTACTCCAAAACCATCCATAATGAATGCATATTACCATTTAGTAAAAATGCTATGTATTTCAGCACTATATGCTAAAGAGTATGGCCTTTATGCACACAAGACTGAAAAGAAAAGCATCTATTTATGCCATGACAAAGAATAGTTTGTGCGATACTTCTCAAAGATATGATCCTGCCTTGCCACCTTGACGTGACAATAAATAACAGCCACCTTTACAATGAAGGAGTGTCAGAAGGCTGTAAGGGGAGAACCAAAGTAATACTAATACTAATAGTCCGAAAACACACATGGAGCAATGTGAGCATTCTCTACAGAAGGATGCTGATAGACTATTATACAAGGAAGACTAGAAGAATGCTAGCAATGATGCCTTCTGAGGCTGCATACACAGGCTATGCTTTGGAGTACCCAGGTACTAATTGTTGCACTAATTTCTGGTATACAGTAATAAGTATTTTAAGACTGGTACAACTACATTTATGTAGCAACATTACAGGTGGTTCATGAATAAAAACATGGATGACATTTCACATTTAAAATCTTAGTCCTATCAAATAATAGTTTATAAAGGCTTAAAATTTAGGGGTATACATAGCCAGAAAAAAAAAAAAAAACCAAACTTTTATTTCTTCTTATCACAACTTTGACCATTTCTCAGTTTATTTCCTTCATCTCATGATCATACTAAAAACTACTCTTTTTTTCCAGTTTTACATGGTAAATTTATGCATCTCTCCTAATCCAGCTAGAATACAGCCTATGTTATCTATTTTTGCTACCTAGGGGGAAAAAATCTAAAGGAAATTGAGTCTTTGACTCATAAAGCCACGGTTAAGCTTATGAACTCCTTTTCATTCAAATCACACCAAGCATAAATTGATTAAAGCAAAAAGGAGTTTCATGGGCTTAGTCTCCGTTTCTGTCTCATTTGTTGCAGACAGGAATGTGATCAGCTGAACTTCAACTGAACCAGAGGATGGATTTCCCAAGACCTAAAAGTTGACTGTCACGGTGGAGAAAACAAAGTCTATGCTTTGCACTCGAACCTCGGAAAATTAGGAGAGCATTCTACCCAGTAAGATTATGCAAGCCGTTCGAGGTGGACTATTCCAATGGATGCCACGCTGGGTTTTCTCTCCTTATTTAGTCTCTTAACAACCTACGGTATGTATGTTTTCCTGAAGAAATAGCTCCTGGGTAAGAGTTTAAGTAAATATTAACAGAGAGGTTCAGGAAACTCCAATAATAGACTAGGAAAAGATACAAGGAAGGGAAGGCAGCCAATAAGAAACATTAAGCCAGTGTTTTACGTTTTGTTGTGTAACAAAAATTTAGCTACTAAAAACAAACAAATGTGTATACTTTCTCAGGCTTCTGAGAGCCATCCAGGTACTTCTGTCTGGGCCTGCTCTGGAGAGCTCTACTTTCAGTTGGGAACTCTGGGAGGTCTGATTGCTCTTCACTATCCAAACACAGTGATTGGCCTAGGGTATTTTGATGAGAAATACTCACCTTGATGTCATCACTCATCTTCCAACAGAATGGCTTAGCCCAGTGGTTCTGGACCTTCCTAATCGTCTGATTCTTTAATACAGTTTCTCATTTGGTAGTGCCATAACTATGATTTCACTACTGTTATGAATCATAATGTAAATATGTGATAGGCAGAATATCTGATATGTGACACACCCCCACCCGAAAAGGAGTCACAACTGGCAGGTTGTGTACAGCTGGCTTGGACTCCCAGAACCCAAAAGAAAACAAACAAAAACTTTATCAGCAAATACTTTTCAAGATTCTAATTGGGTTATGTCTGCTAATTGCCCAAGGACAATACAAGCCATGCTAACCAGGCCACACTGTTCAGTTAGGGATCTGCAATTGTGCATGAACAGGGAAAGATTTATAACTAGTTGGTAGCTACTACCACCTGACATATTGAGTGATTGAGCATAATCTGATAAGGGAATTCTGTGTTAAATTAAACTTCAGAATTAATCCACCCAACCCTTTGGCTATTTATACATGAGCTCTAAGGCACTGGAAGGCTTCTCCAGGATGGCAAGAGGCCAGCCATTGTAGCAGACATTAGCAATTGGAAGTCTCTTAGGGAAGCTGGACCCAAGAAGGCCGCTCTCTGCAATTGACATTTCTTTAAGCTCTGTGAGGAATGGCCAGTGGATGAGACCAAACAGGCATGACTTGGGCACTTACCTGTGGCAGCTGGTAGCACAGGCATTTCCAGAGGGAGACAGCACCGGATTGCAGAAGCCAAGGCCTGTGATCAGATTAAAGAGAACTTAGCACAGCTGCATTCAAACTACTACAAGCACAAGTACCCTTGCCCTAGAGACACCAGCTTCTGTGACCTGTCCGTGGAAGAGTACATGCTGATCCTATCCACAGATCGTTTGGAAGCATTTCAAGAGATGAGAAAAGCATGTGGAAGAAACTGCAGAAGTTTGCGGCCACAAGACCCAAGGAGAAGCATAAAGCCTGGGCTTGGGTCCTGTCCTGTCCATGTACCTGACTATGGAATCTTCTGATGCTCATCAATTAAAGTGCCCAGCGCCCCCCAAAAAGAAGTCTCTTAGGGCAACAAGAATTAGTAAGTCCCAGGGATAGTTATGGGACATAGTATAAACTATGAAACCACACAAATTTATGGTTGACACTCATTCTGATATCTGAGGTAAGTAGTGTCAATTACTTTGCTTTTAACTCTAACTCACCTTACCAGCTTGTTGTTGTTCTTGTTTCTGTTATTTATTTATTTATTTATTTATTTATTCATTCATTCCTTTCTTTTAACCAGGAGACAGTAAAATGCTGAAAGAGGCATCGATGGCCTTCACTTATCTTCTGTTTAAAGCATGCCATAGTCCCCAACAAGTTCCCATTTCAAATATCTGAGAATTTAAACTAAAAGTCACCTTAGTTACTAGACACTCTGACACTCATGTAAATTGTTCTTCACACAAGGGTAGGACTCTAAGCCTGGCCTGGAACACAAGTCACCATGATTTTCTTTTCTGTCATGCCAGTGACCACGAACAAGGCAAATACTCCTGCATGGAAGTACCACAGAGAGTCCTGGTAACATTACTGCAAGCAGATTTGAACCTGGTATTATCAGCTGACCAGTGTGGCATGAGAAATGTAGGTATTCCTGTTTTCAAAATTGCTTCTGTTCATCGTGGCGGAACTGTCAGGGTTATGAACTTCGAAGCCAGATGTGGGAGGTTAAATCCTGACTTCAATAGCCCAGCTTGGAACAATTCACTTCAGTTCTTGGGGTCACACTTTTCCTTCTGTAAAATAAGGGTGGGATATTTGAGAACAAAGAGCAGTAGTAAATATTGATACTCGTAGGGCAAGATTGCACAGGATGGCAAGTATTCACAGTTTGGGGTAAGAAATCATCATCTCTACATAATGACTGACAGTCTACTAGCTTAAGCTAATAAGAATTATTTTAGGAACAAGGTTCTATGAAATATATAAATATGGTTTATTTATATCCAGATTTTAGCTAATATCTTGGAAAAGTTGACAGTAAAAATTAGAAACAAGTGGTATTGACCTCTGTGGAGTCTAACACTTTCCTTAGTGACGCTTGGTAAGATGTAAATTCCCAATGAACACAAACATCAATTTGCAATACCCACATCCATACCAACATGTACACAAAGCACACAGAGAGAGAGAACTTAAAATAGCCTCATCAAATAGCATTCACTGTGGGATTTTCCACTCTCTGGTATTTCAGTTTATTAAAACTTTGGCATGAATATTATCTTCACTGTCTTGACCTTCTTGAAAAAAAAAAAAAAAGCATACCACCAAGTCTTATAATTAGACAATTACAGAGGGGAAATGTGTGCCTCTCATTTCTAGCTGATCTTCAGCCAATACTACCCTGTAGTCAGACTTCTTTCAGTATGAAAGGAAATAGAGGCTACTCTTGCAAACCTACTTGCAGATCTGCAGGCTACCCTGATCACTAGTCTGGTTCCTGGTTACTCCATAGTCCTCAGTACAGAACATGAGGATCAGTGCTCTTGCCTAGAAAAAATAGAGCTTCCTTGGACCTAATGCTCTCTTGCCTGTTGTGTACCTGGGAGGCATGAAGCTGGAGCAAGGAAGGATTATAACCTCTAAAGACCTGTGAAGAGCCTCCTTCAAGCTTTATCATACAAATCATGACCCCCTGCTCTTTTATGCAATTTGTGGTTAAATCAGCATACGGTGCAGCATCTAAATTAGTGCTTGACAAAGAAGCATGTAACATGTCGGAGGGATTTCAAATGCAGACTATATTAAGTATGTTTTCTATGATAAGTGTTACTTATGCCACATAAATCACTTGAAGCGTGGTTCATTTTCCTTTTCCAACTTTTTCAGCTGTGCATCAGGAAATTCTAACATTAGTCCTAATGTATATTTCTTACGTTTCTTAAGGTAACTTGCTAAGTTAGAGACCTCACAGGATATCATTACACAAGAGCTTTGAAGATAAACTGTAGCAGTTGCTCAGTCATATGAATGTGGATAAAGATTGAGATGATTAAAACATAAATGTCTGTTTATTTCATGTGACTGTAAAAACCAATATTTAAAGTACCAAATAAAAGTGACTTTAAGGGTTCTGGAGACATACTCAGTGGTTAAAAGTATTTGCCATTTTCGAAAAGGATAGTTGTTTAGTTGCAAGCACCCATGTGGTAGCTTACATCTAGCTGTAACTCCAGTTCAAGGAGATCTGGAACCCTTTTCTGGCCTCTTTAGGCCATGCATGCTGTACAGTTACATTAGTGCAGGCAAAATGCTAATGCAGGCAAAAATAAAATAAAATGTTTACAAAATTGTTTAAGTTCTTTTTAATTTCTTCTTATGCTTCATTTGAACTTAAAAAATTAATTACAAAGAGGTGTCATATTTTAGTTACTTTTAAGAAATACTTATTTAAATGTTCAAATATCTCTCCCATCTCGACATCTTGCTTTTTGCAAGCATGTGGACTGATCAGCAGAAACACAAACACTGTCCTTACTCTCTTTTTAATCAAAAGTTTCCAAGCATCTCTCCACTTTACCAGTGGTAATGTCTTGCGAACAAACATCACCTATAAACAGATGATTATTTTTACTAATTCTGGAGTTTTGTGCAGAAATTTATTGACTTAACATGCAGCAGTCAAAAGTCATAAAAGTATCTGTAAAGAATCTGAATAAAGGGTGGGGCTGGCAGGGATGGAAGACCTGATCAACAATTTCTGCTTCATTGCACTTGGATCAAGTGAAAAAAATAAGGAGATTTTACTTGGGTGCCTCTTTTAAATTGGGTGAAGTGTTAAAGCAAGGCCTTGGTGAAAACTAATATAGCAGTTCATTTAACACGTGTCTCTCATTGACCTTGGGCGGCGCACATTTGGTTCACCCAGCACATCTTTAATAAAGAACACTGCACATGAGTGTGCTTTCTTACTTTTGAATGTTTATGTCCTTAGAAGGCACTCAAGCTTCCCCTCTGTGCTTAATGTGTCATGAGAATCTATTTCCAGTCATTCTGTAGATAGGGTTGTTGTAGCTTTCAATTACCATAGTGCGTGTACTTCCTTCCTGTTCGCATCCTATTACCTAAGCTATACATTTTGCTAGTAAGAGCTATGTTACTTTGTGGAAGACTAATTTATAAAAATCTAACTCTAGGCTCTTTATTCCGTCATTGAACATTGCTTTTAACATCTTGGACTTAATTCTGCTCTTAAAATCTCCCTTATATAAGCATAACACTTTGCTTCCTTCTCATCCCTCTTGATTACCAAGGAACTGATTACATAAGAAGCCCAATACATCTAAAATAAAAGACTAACTATTCTAACACCTGTCCCCAGACCCTCACAATGGAGTAACCTGGTAAAACTAAAGACATAAACTGAAGTACACTTTGTGACATTAACTTAATCTAGCACCAAAATAAGCTTCTAGATGAATATAGAAAATAGAAGTTTCCAGGAAAGATAGAAATCAAAGTATCACTATTTGCAGATGATATGACAGTACACATAAGCCACCCCCAAAATTCTACCAGAGAACACCTACAACAACTTCAACAAAGTGGCAAGATATAAAATTAACTCAAACAAATCAGTAGCCTTCCTTTATACAAATGATAAACAGGCTGAGAAAGAAATTAGGGAAACAACTCCCTTCACAATAGTCACAAATAGTATAAAATATCTTGGTAGAACTCTTACCAAGCAGGTGGAAGATCTGTGTGACAAGAACTTCAAATCCCTGAAGAAAGAAATAGAAGATGACCTCAGAAGATGGAAAGATCTCCCATGCTCATGAATTGGTAGGATTAATATAGTGAAAATGACCATCTTACCAAAAGCCATCTACAGATTCAATACAATCCACATTAAAATTCCAATGCAATTCTTTATAGATATGTGAAGAACACTCTCAACTTCATATGGAAAAACAAAAATCCAGGATAGCCAAAACAATTCTCAACAATAAAACATTCTGGAGTAATCACCATCCCTGACCTCAAACTGTACTACAAAGCAATAGTGATAAAGACTGCATGGCATTGGTACAGATACAGACAGGTCAATCAATGGAAAAGAATCAAAGACCCAGAAAAAAATCCATATACTTGATCTTTGAAAAGGAAGTCAAAAACATACAGTGGAAAAAATTAGCAACTTCAATAAATGGCTGTCTGTATGTAGAAGAATGAAAATAAATCCATATTTATCACCTTGCACTAAGCTCAAGTACAAGTGGATCAAATACCTCAGCATAAAACCAGATATAGTGAATCTAAGAGAAAGTAGAAAACAGCCTCGAATTCATTGGCACAGGGGGAAATTTCCTGAACAGAACACCAATGGCTCAGGCTCTAAGATCAGCAACTGATAAATGGGACCTCATGAAACTGAAAAGTTTCTGTCTGTAAAAGGATATCATCAATAGGACAAATTGGCAATTTAACAAATTGGGAAAAAATCTTCACAAACCTTATACCTGAAAGAGAGCTAATATCCAAAATATATAAAGAACTCAAGAAGTTAATCTCCATAAATACCCGAAATAACCCAATTTTTTTAATGGGATACAAAGTTAAACAGAGAATTCACAACAGAAGAATCTCGAATGGCCAAGAAGCACTTAAATAAATGTTCAAAGTCCTTAGTCAACAAGGAAGTTCAAATCAAAACAACCTTGAGACTCCACCTTACACCAGTGAGAATAGGTAAGATCAAAAACTCAGGTGACAGCACATGCTGGTGAGGAGGTGAAGAAAGAGGAATACTCCTCCATTGCTGGTGGGATTGCAAACTGGTACAACCACTTTGGAAATCAGTCTACCAGTTACTGACAAAATTGGAAATAGTTCTATCTGAAGACCCAGTTAATATCACTCTTGGACATATACTCAAAAAATGCCCTATCATACCACAGGGACATGTGCTCCACTATGTCATAGCAGCCTTATTTATAAAAGCCGGAAGATGGAAACAGTCCAGATGTTCCTCAATGGAAGAATGGATACAGAAAATGTGGTACGTTTATACAACGGAATACTATTCAGCAATTAAAATGAGGACATTGTGAATTTTGCAGGCAAATGTATGGAACTAGAAAATATCCTGAGTGAGGTAACCCAGACCCAAAAGGACATGCATGGTATGTACTCACTGATAAGTGGATATTAGCCAAAAAGTACAGAATACCTAGGATACAACCCACAGACCTTAAGAAGTTTAACAAGCAGGAAGGCCCAGGTAAGTATACTTCAATCCCACTTAGAATGGAGAACAAAATTATCACAGAAGACAGATGGTGGGAGGAACCTAGGGGGAGATCAGGATCAGGTTTGGTAAGGGGAACAGAAGAGAAGTCCAGAGGGCCAAAAGAATGAATTGAAATATGCAGCCTCCCTCCCGGGGTGGGGAGTGGGGAGGAACTTCTAGAAAGTACCAGAGACCTGGGAGGTGAGAGACTCAGGACTCAATGGGGTGACCTTAAATGGAAGGGGAGGATTATAAACACACACCTTGAAAAGCAAATCCTTTTGGCAAATAAGGAAATGTGAGCCTTGGAACCCACAATCTCTTTGCAAATAGGAAGTCTAGATCATCCAAAACGTTGATGGGATTTCATTTGCACTAAAAAAAGGAATCCACAATAGCTAAGAAGAACAAAAGATTGGGTTGCGTTTCATAAACTGTCCCATTCATGGGCTTCTCATCTTTGGACTCCTCCTGAAGCCTGCTGGGCCCATATCCAGGAAACCTTTCAGAGTGACAGACATATGTGAGATCCTTATCACTGTGACAGATGACACGGCTTCATCAATTGGCTTCCAAGAGTTATTACTCTCTCAACCCCAAATCTCACTTGAATTGTAAGAAAAAGAAAAGAAAAAATGCTACTTAAGTAGGTCAAAATATCTCATCATATTCTTTCCTATTTCCCAAATACACTAAATTTGACAGCCAGATCTTGTAATTTTTCCTAACAATAATAACTAGCATTTTCTGAGGTTCTATTAAAAGTCAGACATTGCTCTAAACCTATTACAAATATTATCTCATTAGCTCCTATTACTCTATGTGAAGAGTAATTCTTCTGTATTCTGTGGTCAAATATTAAGTAACTTGACTCCGATCAAAAGGCCAGCAAATTCCAGGTCCAAGATGCAACTGAAAAAACAAACAAACAAACAACAAAAATAAAAACTACTAAAAAGCTCAGGTTTTTTCAGTCTATGCTACATTGACTTTCTACGTGAGCGGACACACAAACTGCATCTGCTAATGAGTACCATTTTATGCTACAAATTTGTAGGGAAGGTAAATCATAAGATTCATTTCTTAAGCACTTTTGATAGACAGATTCTATGCAGGCCCTGCTTTCGTGCTCTAAGGGAAAGAGAAAATAAGCTCTATTCCAGCCCCGGATGAATCCACAGCCCAAAAGCAGACACTACGCTAGACAAAACAGTGCTCACAGAAAGAACCATATGCGAGAGCCTGAGGACACAGAAGTAGAGAAGATCAATAACTTCTTTAAAATTTTCAGGGTGATGCCCAGAAAAGATGATAAAAGGTCAAAAATCTTGAGGAACAAATAAACTTTTCCAAATGTAAAGAAGTCTGAAGAAGATGATTGTCCATGTGTTTAGAATGGCTGTGGTTTCTGCTATCAATACTGCCACCATTTAACTTGGGAGCTGTAAGTGACCACATTCCAAGCTAAGAGTATATATCAGAAAAAGTCTGCAAAGACAAGATTGGAACCATTGCACATGGAAATTGGGAGCAACAATTTCCATGAGAAAAGTCCCGTGAGAACAAGTATTCTTGGAAATGTCTTGTATTTCTTTCCTTCTATTATTATTCCATTTGGTGTCCATTAGCTAAATTAAGCCAGGTCTTAAATCCTAACATTCAGAATCTGCGTAAGACCAGTTAATATTAACCCATTTGGTAGGATGCAGCAGCAGAGAGGACAGGAAAGGAGGGCAAATGAAGAAGGGGGTAGAAAGGAAGAAATGAGGATCGTTATTTTATTTTCTGTATCTGCTTTCTTATTTGCCAGTTCTCAAGATCCCCGCTCTACTCTACCATAATGAAGGAGCAGCTCCATGGCTGAGTGTCAACTGTGTGTACAGTGAGTTTGATGAAATGTTTTTTCCAGATCAATCTTTAACAGTGCGTTGGGGGTGGGGGTGGGAGACGTGGAAACTATGAAGGATTTAGGGTCAGAGGGCACATTCAGGAAGGGATCAGTGGGAGAGTCATTTGGGAACCGAGAATGATAGCTGAGAATGTGACTGGAAAAAAATGCTGGAAAGGAAGCCTGGGAGTCCCTGAGCATCCAACTGCCTATGGTGAGACGGCGAAGAAAGGAGATGTCCGTGATCCTGGTAGCAGCAGGTCTCCAAGAAAAGCATGGGGAAGAAAGAAACCCAGACAGCACCATGGCGGTAGTGCTGACAGGCTTTAAGGAGATTGTGGGCAAGTTTTACATACCTCAGAGAGGTCTAGAGAATTGAAAACTGGAGAACAACCACTAAAATTTCAGATAGACTCAGAAAATCAAATATCAGGTTATTTCTGTCATAGTTTTTGACAAAGGGGACAGCTTGGGAACAGAAGGGAAAGTAGATAATAAAGTGTAGTGGGCAATGGAGATGATTTACATATTTTATATACATGCATGAAAGTGCCAGGAAACACATTATTTTATATAATTAATATATGTTCATAAACACTTAAAAAGACATAGCTGATAATTTTCAGCATGCTCCTGAGAGACAGAATAAGTAATTAGGACCAAACAGGCAATGAAAGCAAATAAGAAGAAATGTTTTACATGACCATGGAGAAGGGAGGTCTGATCGTGACTTTTGTTTTCTTTGCTTTTTCTCTGTATTCTTTTTTTCTTCTCTTTTCTTTGCTTTTTAAATACTTAAGAATTATAGCAGTGGGAGATTAGGGATGGAAAACAAAAATCTGGAAGGACCTAAAAAGCACACATAAGGCTAAGGAGGAAAATGTGATTTGGGAGAGAAGAGACAGAAGAGAATGCCGTGTGGTCCATCTCCCTTGGAGTTGCAGAGAGGGGTCCCCAAAGGTGTCATAGAGGGAAGCAGACCCCTTGAAGAGGTAAGAATGAAAACCCACTGCAGATTGACTTCAATATGAATCAGACTTCAGGAAGTCTGATATCAGGCAATCCATTGTTAGCATATTTAAGGCACAGTACAATTTGGTAAAGGTTCCAGGCAACAATGAGTTCAAACAGTCTAATTCAGTAAAGAAACTCCTTTACAAAGTGCATGTAAGTGAGTTCTATAGCTAAAAGACCTAGAATCTAGTGTGGTCTCTGAGTGATAGCACAGAGGTCAGCAGACCATAAAGTATTTGTAACATATACCATAAGGATGGGTAATGGTCCAGGAAGATAAGAGTCTGGAACAGTCATTCTGGGGAATTAGAGTGAGCTCTGTCCCCACAGAGAGCAAAAGGTCACCTGGTCATTATCCTTCTCCAGTCTCAGCTTTCTAAATGGAACACAAGTATCTGATTTTATTGCCTCCATTGAGGAGATACCGCTGCATGATCAACATTCCTGGCTTTCTTAGTCCTTCTCTCTGAGTACAAGGACTTTTGTGTCCCCAACATTGCTAGTCTGCCTCCAGAGTTGACCACATCGGCCTGTGAGAGCACAATACACAGCCCAGGCTTGGGGCACGGTGAGCACTTAGCTAATACTACGAATGAGTCAATGATTCCACAGCACAAGTACATATGTACAAATATGCACACGGATATTTGCGATGTTTTTTTTTTTTAACTAGTTTGAAAAGAAATAGCATTCTACAGCTGTCAACCCTAAACTGAGCCAAAAATAACAATAAGTTTCACTTACACTGAGCAGCATAGAAGAGGAGCCTAACTGTGACATATTGGTTCATTTGGTCATAGTCAATAAAAACATGCCACGAAAAGAATAATAAGCTACTGTGAAAGCTGGAGTAATATAAACATGGAAAACATTGTTTCCTGGGGTTGGGGGAAGTCCTATGCTACGCTTCCCACAAGGTCTTCTACTGCCAGAGTTCTACAAAATTCATCGTGTCTCACAGTACTAATACTCAGAGGGTAGAATGATTTCTGTCTTCAGCAGCAGCAACAACAACCAAAAAAAAAAAAAAACCACAGAACACCAGGCAATAGATGAGTAAGGCAGGCAAAACCAAACCGTGAAACCTGCTGCTGAACTGGTTTCTAATGGTGAGCACTATAGCCTATGTACCCTTTGGCAAAAAATAAAATAAATAAAACAAATTTAAAAAATAAAAAACAAAGCAAACTTCTTCACTCTGACAGAAAGGAAAAAATGGAGGCATTACACAAAATGTAAAGTAATTAAAAAGCACAGACCTCAGATCTTTTGGGGAAATGGGAATGTTAGTTACTGTGACTTCTCTCTGCCCTTGAACAGAAATAGAAGAAATAGTTCAGTTTCTAAAGAAGCAGATAGTTTTGTTTGTGGCTTTGGTTGTCTCTTTAAAAGTTAACACTAGTCTTAGCATTTTCGGTGCCATATGCCTCTTTGGCAATCTGGTGCACTCCTCAAAATCATATTTACAAAAGCCAAACATAGGCTTACAAAAGCTTCTGAAGTTGGACTGCAGGTGACAAGCAACTGAAATATTATCTGAAGCCAGATGTGGCAGGACATACCATAGTCCCAACATTAAGGATGCTGAGGCAAAAAACACCTCCCATGTTCAACGCCAGCCTTGGCTACATAGTTGGTTTGAGGCCAGTCAAGGATACTGAAGGAACTCTGGCCAGCTTGAGCAAGGCAACCAAGGCTCTGGCAGGCTTTCCCTTTACCCTGATTCCCTCTGCCTGGGTAAAAGCCATTAGATTGCATTTCTAAAGTTAGCCACCAAGGTCTATTATTACCTTATTTAATCAATTCTTCCTCCTGCAGCTGACTACTCAGGTACAGCTATCAAAGTATTGAAGTCCAGCAATCAAAAACCCACTTTGCCTCCCCTAATTAACATGCCCAATTAAAATTAAACTCCTTATCCTAAAACGGGATTTCTCATTTTACTTTATAAATTGCCATTTGCTTATGAGCCATGTCTGTCTCCTCTCTATCCTAAGACAGTCCTTTGTCCCACTCTAGAGCAAAAAAATACCACTTGCCCCTCTCCCTTGGCTCATTTTCTCCCATCTCCTCTGTTCCCTTCCCCTTCTCCCTCATCCTCTATGTCCTGTCTTTGTCTCCTGTTCCCTGACCTTTGTCTTTCTGGAACAAATAAATCTTTGTGCTGAGAATTTGGTCTTGGGGTGACTTAAGCAGATAGTTTTCCCTTCAGATTCTGAGTTCAAATGTGACACACTTGGTGTTTGTCTGTCTATCTGTCTGTCTGTCTCTCTCTCTCTTTCTCTCCCTCTCTCCCTCTCTCTGTCTCTCTCTCTCTCTTTCTCTCTCTCTCTCTCTCTCTCTCTCTCTCTCTCTCTCTCTCTGTGTGTGTGTGTGTGTGTGTGTGTGTGTGTGTGTATTCTACTTTGATTGCATTACAGATATCTATTAGCACAGCATAGTTTTCTGGCCTGTGACTTAGAGCCTAGCTCATAGCAAAGAAAAATTGTCAATTGCAGTCAGAGCTTAATAAAGATTCTCCCCATCTGAAAACACAAATGCCAAGTTGAGAGCATTTGGCTGTCCCTCTCATAAAAGCTGCAGAGATGTTCAGTGTTCACTGACTGTGATGATTATTTAAATGAATAAGAGCTTTCATCTTTAGAAGTGCTAAGAGTTCTGTTCAGGAACTTTTCCCCTGTGCCCACGTGTTCGAGACTTTTCCCCACTTTCTCTTCTATTAGATTCAGTGTATCTGGTTTTATGTGGAGGTCCTTGATCCACTTGGACTTGAGCTTTGTACAGGGAGATAGGAATGGATAAATTCACAATCTTCTACATGTAGACCGCCAGTTGAACCAACACCATTTGTTGAAGATGCTGTCTTTTTTCCATTGGATAGTTTTAGCTTCTTTGTCAAAGATCATGTGACCATAAGTGTGTAGGTTCATTTCTGGGTCTTCAATTCTATTCCATTGATCTACCTGTCTGTCACTGTACCAATACCATGCAGTTTTTATCACTATTGCTCTGTAGTACAACTCAAGAAGCTAGACTCCAGAGATCCAAATAACCCTATCAAAAAATGGGGAACAGAGCTAAACAGAGAATTCTCAACTCTGCCATTGAGCAAACTCAATGGCCGAGAAGCACCTAAAGAAATGCTCAACATCCTTAGTCATCAGGGAAATACAAATCAAAACAACCCTGAGATTCCACCTCACACCAGTCAGAATGGCTAAGATCAAAAACTCAGGTGACAGCAGATGTTGGCGAGGATGTGGAGAAAGAGGAACACTCCTCCATTGCTGGTGGGAATGCAAGCTGATACAACCACTCTGGAAATCAGTTTGGTGGACCCTCAGAAAAATGAACATAATACTACCTGAGGACCCAGCTATACCACTCCTGGGCATATACCCAGAAGATACTCCAACATATAATACAGACACATGTTCAGCTATGTTCATAGCATCCATATTTATAGTAGCCAGAAACTGGAAACAACACAGATGTCCCTCAACAGAGGAATGGATACAGAAAATGTGGAACATTTACACAATGGAATACTATTCAGATAGTAAAAACAATGACTTCATGAAATTCGCAGACAAATGGATGGAACTCGAAACTGAGTGAGGTAACACATTCACAAAAGAATGAACATGGTATGACTCACTGATAAGTGGTTATTAGCCCAAAAGTTCGATATACCCAAGAGCCACTTTGCAGCAACAGTAGGGCTGAGTGTAAGGTCCCAGATGGAGGACTTGGAGAAGGGACTGAAGGAGCTGAGGGAGTTTGCAGCCCCAGGGAGGGAGCAACAGTGGCAACTAGCCTGACCTCCCGATGCTCCCAGAGAGTGGATCACCAACCGAAGAATACACATGGAGGGACCCATGGTGCTGGCCACATATGTGGCAGAGGAGGGTCTTGTTAGCCATCAGGGGAAGGAGAAGACCTTGGGCCTGAGGGTGTTAGATCCCCCAGTATAGGAGAATGCCAAGGAGGGTAGATGAGAGTGGGTGGGTGGGGGAATACCCTCATAGAGGCAGGGGGAGGGGGAGATAATTGGGAGGTTCCAAAGGGGAGACCTGGAAAGGGGAAAACATTTGAAATGTAAATAAAGTATGAAAAAAAGAAGTGCTAAGAGTTATCAAGGCACACAGAGAAATAACTGTGACTGCAGCTGACTGAGGGAAGAGTGAAGTCACACACTCTGAGAAACACCATCCAAAAAAATTTACTCTACTGCATACCTGGCTTCTAGAAAGACCTTGAAGAATGATAACTGTAGAGGAGTGTCCTCATGTATCCCCACACAGGACAATTTTCTCTGTTTCCTAGAAAACCTAGGATGTACAAATGGCAGTCTCAAGTACCTATGACCATGCTGCATGTATGTTTGATCCTTGCGATATTTCCCGTAAAACCTCCATAGATGTCTCCAGATTCTGACAAGATTTCAGTTTCAACGAAATCCTGAATCTATCACTATTCATTAAAAATAGTAACATCACCATAACATGCAAATTGTATAAATAGGTTAGACAGTGCATGAAATACTTAAATTCAAGACCACAAAATGTCAAGTCTCTTTTTCTTTAGTTGATTGACTGGCATCTGTATTGGCTCCATTTTACTCTAAAGAGTCCTAGAAGTGGCCTTTATGCCAGGTAAAGTCTAATTTGATGACAAATGTAGTAGGAAACAGCCATAAGGTAACTGATGGCTGGTAATGGGGGGTCTCCATGACATCAGTGTGTTCCTCTCTTATAGGTATTGTAACAAATAACCTAAAATAACAAATGTACTCTTCCATGGTTCTAGAGGCCAGAAGTTCAAAGTCACGATATTATCAGAAGACAAGCAGATGCCTTTAACTTCAGCTTTTGAGAGGAAGAAGGCAGGAGAAATAAGTTCAAAATCTGGTTTTGTTACTTAGTGAGTTCAAAGCCAACCTGAATACCTGACTCAAAAAAAACAAGAGCCAATATGCTCATTCAGCATTAGAGCATTTACTTGTTTTTGCATTCACAATGTACCAGTGTTGTCTCCCTTTGAAACCTAGAAAGAGAAATCTGTTCTATGCCACTTCCTCTCCTTCTGATGACTACAATACACCTGTGGCTTTGTGTTTCCAAGCCATGAAAGCTACATAACTCTGGCAATTATTGTTATATGCTCTTGTTCTGTGTCTTTGTATTTCAAATATCTCTTCCTTATCTTACAAGGATACCAGTAATTTATATTTAGAGTCATTTGACCTCTTCTCCAAGTCCTTAAGTGATTATTACATCCATAACTCTTTCCCAATAAGGTCATTCACAGGTATCAGGCAACAGGAGTAAAATATTTTTAAGTTTTAAAAGATATCACTCTACGTATCATGACAAAATTGAATTATATACAAAACTACATAAACTTTGTAATAGAAGATGGCCAAAGGATTACAAAGTATGAAATATTTTCTTACATATTGTATTAATAAATCCCCCTTTGTGAGGCAAAGCCCTACTTTGCAGCTCAGGGTGGCCTAAAACTCACAATTCTCCTGCTTCCTTTTTCTGAATACTGAGATTATGGGAGATTATAGGTGTGTTTTACTACACTAGATTCTTTGGTTCTTTTTAAAGTATGTATTTGTAAATGACTATCATTTGCAGATTGGAAAATATAGTCTAAGTAGCTACACAATAGAAATAGAGTTGATGCAGTTTTGTGATTAAATAGACAGGTAATATATTTTTAAGGATTTAATTCAGAGACATTACAGATGAAACTCAGGAATTCCTGAGAATCACCTCTGGAATAAGCTATGCCAAGGCCAGCACTGGACTGGAGGCTGAGGGCCATTGTAGGGCATAAAACTAGGATAAGACAGATGTTCTTTGGCCACCACTACCTAAAGAATGCCCAATTACTAGCAAACTAGACTAAGTACACCCAACTTAAACTGTATCAAATACATAACCAATAATTAAGCTTACATTAATTCTATACATTTTATATCATTTGTAGTCCATCTAATGATATATAGCCAATTCTTCTGAACTAAGGTTTTTAGCTTTACATAGATCTAAGACAATTAAGAATACAAATCCCTCAATATAATCCAAAAATAAAATGACATCTGAACTGTGTGGAACCATTAATATTTGCAATCATCTGGTTCAGGAAGGGATGCCCAAATACTGATATAAATTTTTGACCAAACACTCACTCTTGGCATATGCAAAATTTTAAAACTAGATACCAAGGTATGGTAGCATAGTTTTATAAACTTCATATTTTCTGTCTTCCAAATAGAAAGCATATTGTCATTGGACAATTAGAAGTTTGAGTGCAAAAACATAATTTACCACTCTATTTCTTCACTATATTTGATTATAGTATTCAGATGTTTATAGATGTAGAGTCATGGTTAGACTTACTGAATAGAAGAATCTCACGTCTTTAAGAATCTTGCCTGCTTTTCTTTGGCACTGCCCATGAAGTCTAGGTTAGTTCCTAGTACACAGAAAATTCATCAATTATAGTAACTACTAGATTTCCTCAAACTCTCTATAAAATGGTTATCCTGTACAGGAAAATATAGAAGAAATTCATGTCAAATAAATTTCACTCAATATTTGCTTTCACATAAGCAGCTTTTTTTCAAATCCAAGAACTTGGGTGAGTTAGCTGGGTCCCTTGTGTTTCCTTCCCTTTGCTTGCTTTACTACAGGCAACTGAGTCTTTGCTCTGTGAAGTGGATGTGTGGGCTGATAGACTGTCTCTTCCCACTGATGGTGATAGTGACAATAACCTGTCATTCCTAGAAAGGAACCGTTTGTGAGAATTGACAAACTACTCCATTTAATTTTCTAACATTCAATTAAAATTCTTCACATCAAAAACTACAATAAAAGCTTCATTTGCTGTGAGTGCTCTTTTTGGGGAATAGCTATTATGTTACAAAAGCCTCTGAATGTAAGTCCAGTGTTAAAATAGTTGTGATTTAGGGTTTTAATTCATTTGTGCCAAGCCATAGAAATTACAACCTACCTTGCCTCTAAAGATGTTTTTCCCTTGTGGCCTTTCTCATGTAGAAAATGTGTTGTAATCACAGCTTACAAAATACAAGAACTCATGAAGTAAAGACGTTCTAAAAAGAATTCTTAGACAATAACCCACTCAAAGCAGATATTGGAAGAAGGCTAGGAGAGTGAGCCGTTTATTTTTATCTTGTTTCTTTGTGCTAAGATTGTGTTTTACTTCCATCAGTTGAGAGTGTATGTCTATTCCCCTCTTCCTACAGTCATGCACAAAAAGGACATGGCAGTTTCATAGAATTAGAGCTCTCTTCATGGCTGCTGTATATTTTCCATGGCACGAGGGGACACGCTCATCTCTTGCACATAATGAATTATGCTGGACATGTTTCCACAGCCTGTTTACAACTGCTGACTCCCTGGACTTAGGGGAAAAAAACTCACTCCATAAATGCCTTCAGAAAGGAAAGGCTCAGGAACTCTATTATATTTTCACAAAATGCTTTTGCAGACATAGGAGATATGGAGTTGAGAAAGAAGTAATTAAATGAAAAGGTTATAGATGAAAAAAAAAAGAGTCTGAAGAAAAAAGGGAAGCAGAACCCTGGGAATAGCAGGAGACCAAGTAGCCAGAGGCATTTGGCCTTTTCTGGACAATTTTAGCACAAGAACGAACATTTGGCAATCAGAAGAGGTGCTTACTGGAGCATCCTGCTTCTCGAGTGAAGCAAGGCTTTAGTTGCACCGGTGTGTTTCTTATCTAAATGGCTCTCAGAGATGTCAATGTGTACATTATTTTTACAGATTTCTATCAAGCTATTGTTACCCTTCTATTCATTCACTCTCTCCTTCACTTAACTTGTATCGAGACCCTACCATGTGCCACCTGCCATTCTAAGTGTTTTATATGTGGCAAGATATAAATTGTAGGGAAAATAAAATAAGCATTGTTCTCGGGGCTCCTTGAGAAAGGCAAGCTGTAGAGCCGATAAGTTGATTACACTATATTGAAAAGTAAGAGTGCTGTGCACAAAAGGTACAGCCCGATAAGGGAGCTGGGCACATGGACTGCTCTGATAATGCTTCATTGGAGTAACCCAGACAAGGAGATGGATGACTACTAGACTGCCTTGGATACATGGTGTGTGTTTGTGTGTGTGTGTGTGTGTGTGTGTGTGTAAGTGTGTGATTGTAAACACCCACATAATAGAATCTAGAGGCTAGTGGTCACTGTCCTGCATCAGCTTCATTCACTCTCCATTTTATTTTTTTTTTTAAATCATTTTATTTATTTTATTTCTCCTCCATTTTTTATCTTATGTGTACAGATAATTCTGCCTGTATGTGTGCCTAGGCACCACTTGCAAGCCTGGTGACTGTGGAGGCCAGAAGAGGGCATCAGATCACCTAGAACTGGAGTTATCTACCAGTGCGAGCTGTTGTGGGAGTGCTAAGAATCAAATTCAGGTCCTCTGCTAGAGCAGCTAGTACGCTTAACTGTTGAAACATCTCCCCAGCCTCTTCCACTTTATTTTTTGATACTGCATCTTTCACTGAATCTCAAGCTCACCCATTAGCTAGGTTGACTGGACAAGTTCCCTAGAATCCTCCTAGCCTTTCCAGTGTAGGGATTACAGACTCAGGCTGCCACACCCAGTTTTTTACATGTTTTTATGGGAATTGGTCTTAGGTCTTCATACTCAAGTAATTTTACCTAATGAGATGTTTCCATAGCTCCCTCAATTTGTTTTTTTTTTTTTTTAACATTTGCATATGTTCACGTATGAGTATGAATGTGAGGTATGGGAATTATGGGAAAACCTCCAGTGTTGGTCTTTGCCTTCTACCTTGTTTGGAAGAAGAGTATCTTATCATGTACTACTAAATATGCCAGGCTAACTGATCTACAAGCTTCCGGAAATTCTCCTATCTCTGCCTCTACCTTGTTGCAGGAATCCTGGAATTACAGATGCTTCCACCATATCTAGCTTTGCTTGGGCTGTAGGATCTAAAAAGAACAAGCGCAATATCCACTGAGCTCTCCACTCATATTTGTAAGAAATAAGTACATATGCTTTTATATGTGTTGCCTGCCTTGAAATAACTCAATGAATATAGTATCATCACGTTTTTCACATAAATAGGGGTATTTAGTGTCTGGGAGAAAAGGCTTTCTAATTCTTAAAAGAATGTTCCTTTAAGTCTCGAACTTTACTACTGTCCATAAGTTCACAAAACATATTACTACTTTATTGTTTAAAAAAGTATTATAGACATAGAGGCAAACTATGGTGGTTAATTCAATTGTTTGGGAAATAATAATACTATAAACAAATCATCAATATCTGTAATCAGACTAAAGACTGCCATCCGAAGAGCAGAAGTGTTACCATTATCATTAAAGCAATTCCCCACAAAACAATAACTCTCAGTAAGTAACTGGTCTTTATAGTCTAAAGTACACAGAAAAGACGGCCTGACACTGACTCAAGACTGGCCAGTTGCCTTCCCTTCTCTGGGCTGTTTCATGCTAATTTAACTTTATTGAGAGTTCATGGGACCGTACTGTCCAGGGAGTACATTTTACTTTGTTTTGGTATGGTTTAGTTTTCACCTCCTCTTTCATACATGAAAATCCAACCTTTGGTTACTGGCAAAAGCACAAATTGGCTGAACTGGAAAGGGATGTACCAATGACAATAGTTCCAGTATGAGCAGTGGCCACCAGCCAGACTGATCCTAATGTCCTGCAGGAGTTGGAAACATGGCTGTATACCAGGAATGTGGGGCAGCACTGTGTTCAGGTTTTAAATTACTTAAAGAACACTTTGATTCATACCAACTTCATTTATCACATAAGGAACCTAAGGTTTCCCCTATCTCTACAAACTATTCTGAACAACTTGTTCTTTGATAAGATCCTGACTTCCTTTGAGGTTAGCCAGTATTCTTTGAGCCACCTTCAGATTGTTGGTGGTGATGCCCAGCCCATAGCCCTGCCAGTGTTTCAGAAGCCTCCAATGTTAACAGATGCTCGAACTGGGGAGTTAGAGACCCACACAAAGGGGACAAGGCCTCACGTCCCACTTTTAATCCAAGAAGTAGCTGTAGTTGTTTCCCACTCTAGATTTTATCATCAAAGAAACATATATTCATTTACCTCTCAGGCTCAGTTGGTGTTCTTTTACCTTCTTGTGCCATAGTCTAATTACTCGGGACATGTTTTATTTTTAAATTCTTCATTGCTC
Organism: Rhynchomys soricoides; assembly: GCA_019843965.1. Classification (NCBI taxonomy): domain Eukaryota; kingdom Metazoa; phylum Chordata; class Mammalia; order Rodentia; family Muridae; genus Rhynchomys; species Rhynchomys soricoides. The sequence goes on along the minus strand of JADRCH010000169.1, from coordinate 1,938,593 downwards.
TTCCTGACCACCATCCAGCCCAGTGTCTGATACTGTCAGCATCTGGCATATTTCCCACCAACACTTTTTTGGGTTACAGGTGGGTGGCAAAATGTTTGGTTTTGCTTTCTGGTTGGTGTTGGAGTAAATCCCAGAACATGGTTACAGTTGGGTCAAAGGGTTAAATGTGTTACTATATCCTCTGCTGTTTCAGAGACCAGAGGAGTGGGGGAAGGGATTTCTTTTTGTCACTTCCCCATAATGTAGGCAAGAAACAGAAAAAGAAGATTACTGAGACAGGAAATTAAATTGCTGCCATACTAGGAAGTAGCTGAGAATTTTCAGCCACAGACGAGCTGTTTACTCAAGCTTCAGTTCAACTACAAGAAAAACAAGATCCCCCAGTAGAGAAGAATGCCAAGGAGGGAAGACAAGAGTGGATGGGTGGGTAGGTGGGAGAATACCCCCATAGTGGCAGGGGGAGGGGGAGGGAATAGGGAGGTTCCAAAGGGGAGATCTGGAAAGGGAGAAACATTTGAAATGTAAATAAAGTAGGAAAAAATTAAAAAAAAATAAAATTTTTTTTAAAAAATGAAAAACAAGAAAGGATGGTTTGGGTTACTGCTGTTTTGAACAATGAATGTCATCCTCATACTGACTATGCGCTGTGTTGACCCACTGAGCCCATTCAATGCTCATCCTGCCTAATCAACCTTATTCATTCAGACTACGAATAACAGAGTCACACTTATAAAAAATAATAAGTAAACCCAGGGTGGGTCTGGAGAGATAGCCCAATGGTTAAGTGTTCTTCCAGAGGACAGGGTTCAGGGTTCAGGGTTAGTGTATAAATCTACAACCATTTGTAACTCCAGGAAATCTAAATCCCTCTTCTGGTACCCACAAGCACTTGTATGTATGTTGTGCTCATATCTACACTCAGGCACATATATCTACACATAAAATAAAAATAAGTAAATCTTTTTTTAAAAGCCTAGGTTACAGAGTACCCTTTATGCACAAATCTCCAATAATCTGGAAATCTGTCTTTCTCCATCCTTTGCCCTGTTCTTCTGGATTCACATTCCACTTACAGTGACCTGGAGTCAAAATCTAGCAACAAAAAAGAGCATGCTGCTTCTGGGGCATTCCAGGAAACACTTTATCTACCCACTTGGGCCACACGCCATCACAGAACCCACAGGTGTGGGCAATGTTCTATGCTTTGATGCATGAGCCTAACTCCTAGTAACTGTATCAATTCAGTGTAACCCACAGGGACCAAGAACATGCAAGGATAATTATGATTGGAAAATGAAATATATGAAATAAAAAAAAAAATGGAAACAAGGCAAGAAAAAGGAAATGGGAAATTACTGAGACAGAAATTTTTTTTTAAGTTTGCCATTTTAAAAATATTTTAAAGGAACTGATAAAGCCTGACGCAAAGAATAGCTACAACTGCTTCTGGGAGTTGAAATGGCAAAGGAACTCTGGTCCTCTGCAGAGCCTGGACTGCAAGAAACCCAGCAAGGTGCCAAAAGAACATGAATGCTAAGCAAGAAAAAGACAAAAGAGTCATTACATACATATGCAAAACTATCTCCAGAGGACATGAACTTCACACTCATCAGAGAGGCATTTCCTTGAGTTAGGCGGAAACATCTCCCTTGGTATATTTCTTTCTTTCTTTTCCTTTCCTTCCTTCCCTCCTTACTTAGAAAACAGAGAGAGGGCAAATATTTAAGTGTGCATGTTTCCCACACATGTTAATGATGAACTACCCTCCCCATTGCTAGAAACAGGAATGACTCCAGGCACAGTTAGCATGGAAATCCCTAAGCAGGAGCTCTTCGATGGAGCACGTTGTCTGGGAGGCTTATCAAAAGATCTGATGATGCAGCTACAGGAAGAAGAATGAATCCTGCCAACACCAAATCCTTGGTTATTCAGGTTACTGGCATCTTTTGGAAACTTAATTTTCCCTTACAGCTAGGATTTAAAGAAAAACTAGGAGAGTTATGAATTGTGTGTGCCTCCTAGGCCTAAAGGGATAATCAATCTTTTAACCACAAGATAAATAAGTCAAGTGCCTTTCAAGTTTAATACTAATAAAGGCAATTTCTTCCATCCTTCATATCCCAGTAATTTAATCTTTCTTTTCTAGGACTCTGGATGCCCTCAGCAAAGAACAGGCCTTACATAACTGAAATATATTTGCCTCTCATAACAATAAAATTCAAAATTTTTTCTTCTACCTAATAAAGATAAAATGCCACTAGTTGGAGGCTACGTTTAAGAATATGATTGCCCATGGTATCAGTACATGATGGAGTCAAACCTGGTGTAGAAACCAAATGTCCTACTCCACTGATCCAGCTGTCTGTTCCCAGTGGCAGACAGGTAATTAGACTACTTTTTACCAAGAAGGGTTTAGTTAACCAGAGTCTCCGTACTAGAAAGTCACCATCTCTGGGGCCAACACTTGTGTGGACCAAGAGACAATAGAAAGTAATAAAAACTTAAGACAAAACACATGGGGGTCTCAGAAGAAGAGAAAGCTCTGCTTCCTTTTATTTGTGTTTTGTTCTCGTTGATTTGTTTTTGTAAAGACAGAATTCTCAATATGTAGCCCAGGCTGGCTCAGAGCTCATTATTCTCATGGCCTCAAACTCTTGAATGTTGGGATTTTAGGCCTGCACCACTATGAAGAAAAAAAAGTTTAACTTTCTTCTATAACAAGGGCTTAAGAAAAAAACCAAGGAGTTATGAATTGTGTGTCCTTCCTAGACCTAAGGGAAAATCAATCTTTAAAGCTGTCTACGTAAGGACCAACTCTATACAGAAAAAAGGAAATAGTTTATTCCAAGCCCAATATGAGCATCCATGACCTGGGGACCCAGATTTAATGTTCCACCACAGTAGAGGTTACAGGGGGAAAAGCCATAAATCAATGTGTTTACAAACTGCAGCTGTGGGGTCTTCGGTAGGCAGGCTGTGGAAGGTCTGGGAAATCCGTGGTATTTCAATGGGGTTTTTACACATTCTTAGCTTTGGGGTTGGTGAGCCTAAGTGTGTCAAACTTGGTGAACAATTCAGGAGTTTATCTCAAAGTCAATAATGTTAGGGAAGATAAATAAAGGAATAGCAAATGGCTGTCGAAAGAGGCTAAAGATAGCCCAAGAGGATTTGGGTTCTTAATCTATGCAATGAAAACATTCTAGTAAACCAAAGTCAAGTGGTCTCGGGGATCATTAACACAGTTGTAGCTTCCTGAATGAATCAAGTATCTGTTTACTACTGGGCATTTGTTACTATTATTTACTATTGTAAGCTCTGTCATCACAAACACAACGGATCCTCTTAACCAGCATCAGTAACTCTTGCAGTCTTATAGCTTACTTCACTATAATTGAGCAGCCTGCTGCACATAACACGAAATGCCCAGAAGAAAAGAATACAGTGGTCAGAATGTCTGCTGCCCTTGGCAACTCATTTTACAGTAACTGGTATTCCATTGGCAACTAACAAATCTGTATTCTACATGTAAATAGCAGAGTCAGTATGTCAAGAATCAGGTCTCCGTATCAACAAGGCTTAAAGCTGCATGCTATCCCATGGCAAATCATCAGGACAAAGCACTTAGGCCCTCCTTAACCCTGCACTCTAAAACCCCAGTCTTCTCAATCTCTCACCCAGCCATCAAGTTCACCAGCAGTCAGGGTTCTCAGAGCTGGATGTCTTCTTCCCTAGACACATACCTTTCTCCCTGTGAGTCTTCAGACCCAGAAAATTCAGTCACAAAATCAGTGAGGGTTTGGTTTGATTTGGTTTGGTTTGGTTTGGTTTGGTTTAAGTTCTTTTCTGGCCTACAAATACTAACAGATGAACTCTGCAAAATACAAGAATGAGGAGTAGGTTTATCAACAAGCACAGCAGATAATCATGGTGTGATGGTGTGATGGAAAACTGCCTGTGAAGAACTACAAACATAGTAAAGCCTCTAAAGGAGTGAGATGCCCTAACCACTGCACTCAAAGAAAGAAGTTACTTAATCACAACTAGCTGTCAGAACAAGACTTTCCAGAAGACACCGAGGTCTCAGCTGACTCCACAGGACATGTGAAGAGAGGTGCAATCAAGGCAAAGAAGAGTCTGGTTCAAAAGTACTGAGAACACACTCCCCCTGAGACTGTGAATCTGAACTTTGGCAAGAGTGCCATGGAAGTCAAACCAGATGGCTAGGAGAAAAACAAACCTGAAGAATTCTGTGTTTTAGACTGTAAAACAGAAATGTGGGGATGCTCTTTCCTTCACGTTGTCATGATTCCTTATGTCTTAAAGCTCCATAGGGGTGGATTTGGGTACCTCTATAGAAAGATACACCAATCCAATTGTATACGTGGTTAGCCTTTCACAACCATGGGTTTTTCATCTGTGGTTTCAACAATCTATAAATCAAAACTATTTAGAAAAAAAAAAAAGTTTTCATCTTTTCTTCATACGTAGGCAGGTGGTGTTGTTCGACTGTTGACTTTCCCAAACAATAAAGTGTAAGTGCGGCATCCATTTAGGTAACTTTTGCATTGCACTGTTACCATATAGGGATGGAATAAACGGGAGGAGATGCACTCATTATACAAGAGGCTTCCTCATGCCTGGATATACATAACCTTGGAGCCCTGGAGCAACCCTGTGAACATAGAGATACATCTGCGTTTGAAATGAAGACATGAAAACTCTCCATCTTTCAAGCTCTGACTCTGTTAAGAATCACGGCTGTTGGCAGGAGAAAGATGCCACTATTTCATAAGAACAGAAGCAACTAAGAGGAATGCCTAAGATCTTTGCCCATGTACTGTTTTCTTAGCTACCCAGAGTCTTCTAGCTCCAACAGAAAAGAAGCATCTCTTTCTGCCCCTCTAGGCTGCAGCTGGCCTGGGACGCCCCACCCCAAGGGTTCCGGAAAACCCCTTTTAAACCCCGCTTGTCAGCGGAGAATAGCCACATCTGTGAGCCAGAACTGCACAAAGTTCTGGTCCTTCCAGCTGCACGGGATTCCCAGGTTGAACTCTTCCCGGAAACTTTGCTTCACAGCTCCTCTTGCGAAATCAAGCGGGGCCCTCCCTCCACTCTTTGGTTTAAAGGCGAGAGCCTGGAGCCAGCGCAGAGCTCAGGCTGGCTACCTCGCTCTGCAAGCCTAGAGGGCAGAGCCCACCACCGCTGCGCCAGACCAACGCCCCTCCGGGCACGTCCCAGGCAGGTGGGTCACTTAACTGGCTCTTTTGCCTTGTCACTTTCTCCAGGGGCTGAGGTCCCTTTTCTGTCAGCCCACCTCCAGTCCTTCTTTTCTGGGCTCTACTTTCCAGCCAGCTGATACAGAGATATAGACAAACTCACCCCCATGGCTTTCTCATAAAAATGTCACCCAAGTCTGCTTCAGGATCAGTTAAGCCATTTAGCCAAGCTTTACCTTCCTGAGGTGCAGAAGACTCCCAAAGAGAAAGACTCAGGCTGGATTCTTTCTCTGTCTGACTGGATTCCTACAAATCTGAGGCGCCCACGGGAAAGGAGTCTGGAAGAACTTAGGTGTGCAGTCCAGCAATATAACGCTAAGGACTTCTTCACATAGAGCTGAAATTAGGCAGTCGGTCTTTCTTGATCTTAATTTAAATATCCTTAAGCAGCTTAACGATTGCTTTTCTAGAGGCATACTGTTTGTGATGCAGTTTGAGGGAAAGAAAGCCTATCCAGAGGCAGAAGCCAGGCGGTTTGGGATTCTTTTTTTCTTTATTATTTTTCTCTTCATGGCTCTTTAAAACATGAATAATGTGTCCTGGAAAGCAAGTTGCCTGAACCACGGAGTCAGGGTGTTTAGAATTCTATCCTTGGTTCTAACTGCTGCCTCGCTTCCACAGATCTAAGTTGAAAGCCTATTGGTGGTCCAAGAGGATCCACACAGTGCAGCTCTACCAGGGTAAAATAAAAGCCTATGACTTGGTGAAAGGTGTTGAAAGTTTTGCTAATGCTCCAGGTATAACTGAGTAATTACTTCGTTTTTACAAGGAAACTACCCAGCCGTTCTCAAAGGAGCATCTAAAAGTTTCACCACATTTGTCATTCGGAGAATACCTTAGGCTTTCAAACCATTCTTCAGCCTTGCTGAGTGAGAATGTCCAATTCTATATAAATGGCAGTCATATAAATGTCACTCACATGAAAGAACCTTTTTTTTTTCCTGATACAGTAGGTGTAATTTTATAAAATGGCACATTTATTTGAAGCAGTAACTTTTTTGAGATATGGCCTTTGCAAGGCCCTGAGTTTTTCAGAACACTGTGATTTAGCACGGTGTGAAATCCTACCAGCAAGCACTCTACCTGCATGGCAAACACCACCAGCCCAGGAAACAGGATGGAGCACTCCCGAGTATCAGAACCTCACGGCTGTGAAGTAAATGCTACAAGTGTACATCAAAATTGGGTCACTGCACTTTCTCCATTTGGCAACATTTATGGTTCTGCTAAATTCACGTAGCAACCAACAGTTCTGAAACCAGCGAACACTAGGCCAGACCTCTGACTTGAGCATGTTTTCCAGACACCTGCCTTTCATAAGCTTACTAACTGCTGTTTAGAAAAAAATAGATTTTCGTAACCTTTTGTAAAAATAGAAAAAACTAAAACTATTTAGCTCTGCAGTGTGTTGCAAGTGACTTCAGAGAGACAGGCTTGTTAGAGAGCATAAATGAGTGTCTAATCACTCCACACTGCCTTGTCGCTTGAAGATTACCCTTAAATTACCTGTGCCATCAATGCCAGTGTTTAAATGGTATAGATTTTACTTTCAAAGAATACATAGCTGATTCTGCACTCACAAAAATACATGCCCGTTTTTCATGGTCCTCACTATCTAGTTCCCTTCATAATAAATTTAAGAACTGGGGAGACAGTAGGTAAGATACTTGTCTCCAAACCATGAGGACCCAAGTTCAAGTCCTCAACCTTCTCATAAAAAAAATGGGTTCCCATGGCATACACCTGTAATCTCAGCACTGAGGTGGCTCCAGGAAGGACCCCTGGAGCTCACTGGCCAACTAGCTTTGTCAAATCGGTGAGCTTCAGGATTAGTGAGACTCCCTGGATAGGAGGAAGGCTGGATAGGAAGAAGGAGGATTAGCAGGTGTGGGAGGGGATCAAGTAAAATTAAGGAGGGAGAGGTGAATATGTTTGAAATGCATTATGTACATGAATAAAAATGTTATAATGAAACCCATTATCATGTATAATTAATGTATGCTAATAAAACGTACAATGGGAAGCAATCCAGGAAGACAGCCAGCATTGACCTCTGACCTCCACACACGTGTTCACACATACACAATAGGTGCATGTGCATTCACCCCATGCATACAATTAACTTTAAGTATGTTTTATCAGCTGCTGTAAAAATCATTTTCTTAGAAGTCTTGAAAAGGCTGACAAACTCTCTGTGAGAGGGAAACAAAGCCAACAGAGTCCCCCTTTAAAGCTGGAGGGCTTGTTAGGGCACCCAGCTGAGTTGCCATCCAAGGAGGCCACTTATTAAACGCCTACAGTTTATCTACGAATAATTCCCACCACAAGAAGCAGGAATAGGCCATGCATAGTTAATCTTCCAGTTGGGCTTTAGATCAGACTAGATAATAATAGAGATAAAATTTACAAAGACAAGACCTCTGATGTTACCTGTGTCTCTTCGCATCCAAAAAGAATGGCTTATTAGTTAATTATGAAGACTTCTTGAGCAGTTCTCCATGATACGTTAAATCCACTCAGATGGTTCTCCGTGACTTTTAGGTCATTTCCAAATGGTTTTAATTAACACTTGTTCTTTTGTTAAGAAGAAAGCAGTACTGCAAAGAATCAAACTAAGTAAATAACTAAAGGATAATGAATACTTAAGGCATTATTTGTTAAGAAAATTACTTGGGCCTCTATAGAAATAGGTTTTCTTCCCAATTTGTTGAAGAACAAAGAATGCTTATGCTGTTGGAAGACTGACTTTTAGAAACACATCCTTGCAGAAAAGAATGCCCTGGCCTACTAAAGGAAATATTTCCATTGTGATTAAGCAGACAGGACATTGATATCCTGATCTAAATTCTAAATTCTGCACCGTGTTCAGAGTTTATTCAGCCATGTGCAGAGAGGTCTCTCCACGCTGTACTTTGACAGAAGTGTGTTTCTGAAAGGTAATTTTCAGAGATGTGTGGTTCCTTTAAATTTAAAGTACATCATCAGTCCTTACATCAGACTAAAGTTCACTTTTCTTCTTAAAAGCAAAGAAAATGTATGGGAAGGGTAATTTTGAAATGTTAAGAGCTGTAATTAAGAATTAAAAGAAGACTAGGAAGTAACAATCTAATTATATAGCACATCTCTAAAAGGAGTCATTAGCAAGGCTGGAGAGATGGTTCAGCAGGAGGAGCAGAAGCACAGCACTCCTGCAGAGCCCAAGCCCAGTTCCCAGTAGCCATGTCAAGAGATTCAACACCACTTATGACTCCAGCTCCAGGGTGATTCAATGCCTCTGGCATCCTTGGGTACCTGTGCACACACGCGTGCACGCACACACACACACACACACACACACACACAATTTAAAAAGTAAACATTTTTAAGTTGTTAGAGCACAAACTAGATAGTCTCTTTGGTCTCAGCATCCAATATTAAGGAAAATAAAGTACATTAAGAAGGAAGTTGTATCTCCTAGCACACTGTCAGTGGGCAAACCTGTGGACTCAGCAACAGGAAGATAATTGATGTTCAATGGAAAGCATGTATCTTTCATCTATACATGCTCTTTTTACAGTTTGGAGACGCTGAACCCAGCTTTCAACGTAAGTAAAATGGTAGCTGAGGCAACTCTGGCAGGCTCTAATCAATGTTCTCCTCCTGTCTCCTAGCAGATCAGGGTCCTTGATGTGGGCTCCCAGCATCTGCACATCTCTGTGTTTGACACTCACACATGTGTGCTAGTGATTTGGCTCTAAGCTATCTTCTCCCTGAGACCTGAGCTCTCTGGGGACAGGGACTTTCTGATTCCTCACGTCATCCCTTTGCCTAACACAATGCCTGTCACAAAGAAGCGATTGTAAATATCCTGGAAAAGTGAAACTTTACCAAGTCACTCCTGATAACACTGATTTTTGTGTTGGAAAGATGTTGCCCAAGGATGCACATAGTCAATGAGAATGAATGGCCCATTGCTTTCGGTTAACACAGTCAACGTCCAGAGTTTAACCCTGCCATTTGGAGAGAAGTTTAAGATTTGTTTTTTACATAGAAATAGTCAAAATTATTATAACTGTTTTAATAGAAGACAGTATAGAAGTGTTGTTTGTTTTACTGTTTTTTTAGTAAAGTCATGGTACACTACTGGGCCAGCATGAAGTGTGAAGCCCATGAACAGTTCAAAAGAACCTATTTATACTGTATTCTTGGGAGGGGGGGGAGAGACAGATGTATTTCAAGGTAATTCTTCTTCAGTACAGAAGTTCAAAGGTGGTTTGTTTGTTATGTTCAATTCTGTGACATAGAAACAGGAACAACTAGTTTAAGAAATGGGGAGGGGTTGAAATGGAAATCATCTAGGAAATGGGAAGATGTTGAGGTAGAGTTTATCAGTTAGCTCATTGCAGTTAACAATAATGTGCCAGTTGTACACTTTTCCTAGGCTGAGATCCTAAACTCTCCTTGCTATATTTCTGAGTCATGTCTGAGAAATCGGAAAATATTTTTGGTGGAGTGAGTCCACCAAAGACTCCCTTTGGGAAGCAAGGGTCCAAAAGTATTCAATGTACAGCCTAAATTGTGTTGGCCCAATGTGTGAGGAAGACAGAGTGTGCGGCTGTTACTGCCATGCTGGAAATCACGGGGATTGATTTCTAAGTTAACCTGAGAGCCTTTGGGGAAGGGACGGCCCTAAGGAAAGATTTAGAAATAAAATACAATCAGGATAAGAAAAGTGGTTTCATCTATTCACCCAAGTTGCTTTCCCAATCCCATGAGCACAGGCCATATTTTGGAGATGAGATGAGAGGTAGCGGAGGAGCTGGTGCTATGATAACTGGCTATCTCAGGAAAACCAGTCCTAATGGGCAGCGTTTGGTGAATGCCATAATGCAAAAACTACCCATGTTTGATTTCAAGCTTCTACCCAGCCAGCCAGCTCCCGCCACTAGGGGGAGCCCAGATTAAAATCCTAGGTATTAAAAGGGAAAAGCTGTTTTCTCAAAGCACTTCCAGCTAGCACTGTTCAGAAGCTGTGTACCAGAGCATAACAAAAGGATGGGATGGAAGGCCTGTGCTCTTCTGATGCTTCCTTTAGAGCCACTGGGACCCATCCCTTAGGAAGTCAATTTACAAATGGAGACAAATGTTATCCCAAAGGTGAAAGGCTAAGCAATCCCCAGAAATTTCTAAAAATGGCAAGATATTTTAAAACAGAATGGAAGGCCCTGTGAGAAGAGTTTCTGAGGAGGCAGGCAGGAAAATCAGCTACACAGAAAATTTCTGTCTCCTGAATGGTTTAGCAGTTATCCATATATAGATAATAATTCCCAGTGACCTGGATGACTATTCATTTTATTTGGACAAAGTTACTTGAAAATTAAAATTGTTAAATCACGTCCTAAACACCTCTGACAAACCCCCCAAAAAAGCCAAACCCACCAACTAACAGATAGTGCTGAGAGATCACTGTAATGCCATCCACCTATGTGATGCTCAAATGAACTACAATATCAACAAAGAACTTATTTAAAATAATTTTCTCCGTACTGGAATTAAGATATATAGCAGGCCGACATTACTATGTTGTCATCCATCTCTGGAAATGAGTGAGGATTCTGTCTCCTGACAGGATCACTCAAGTTCATCTTTCACCTCAGCTCGTTCCCAGCTGGGCATTAGCAGTTGTTCATGTAGAATGTTGAAGTACAGCATTAATTCAAAGGTTATCTCTGGTTACATTCTTGTGACTTAATCAATTTGTACACTAGGTTTTGTGTGTCTTTCTGTTGGTTAACAGGAGGACACACAGATTAGTCATCGATAGGCTTCCTTCAGATAAACAGCATTTCTCACAAAGTAATGCTGTGATCTAGTTTTCAGCAACGAGCTCGCAGTTGCGTAGATGAGGAGTGTCAAGGCATGAACTTCTGATGAACTCTGTGGCACACACCTGTTAGCACCCAGGGCTAGCATCAGGGGAGAGCCCTACATTTAAGGCCAACCTTGGCTACATGGCAAGTCTTAAGCCAACCTGGACAGCATGGCAAAGCTATTTAAGAAAAACAACAAAACATCTGTGAATGAATATTTGATACTAATAATTTTAGTTACCAGAATGTTTTTTGTAAATCACAAAATGGTGATTTATCTTATATGGGTTTGCTGTGATTCTTACTTCAACTGACATATTAGCAAAAGAATGGGCAACCCCATGTATCTGTGAGAAGTATGCCCATCTCAGATGAGGATATTCTCAGGTGGTAGAGTGTTTATAGAGCATGCGCAAAGCCATGGGCTTGACTCCTAGCCTACCCTCATAACCTCAAACACTCAGAAGGTGGAGCAGGACAATCAAAAGTTCAAGGCCACCCTTAGCTATATAATGAATTAAAGCCTGCCTGAACTATAAGAGATCCTGTCTCCCCACCACAAAAAAAAAAACAAAAACAAAAACAAAAAACGTTATGCATATTAGGGAGGGGTCTGAAAATTAGTTTCCATGAGCTCTGTGAAGGCCTCCTTTTCTTTAGAGTTTATTTTTTTACTTTTAATAAGTACAAGCTCTGTGTGATGAGCATTGGTGTGTTCACTGTGTTCTATGTCATAATTGTTTACAGTAGTCTCCTGATCAGTATTCAGTTAAAGATGGATGCTGCTCACAGACGTGTTGGAGTTTCCTTTCAGAGAGTCTCTCACATTCTTAAGTCATCTCTCAGTCACAGAGATCTACAAACACATAAAAGCACCTGGGAGCCTTCCATTTCATATACACAACAGAGACATTGGCTAGGATATGCCAAATCTTGCCCCCCTGTTAAGCTAGTTACACACACACACTTGCTTTTTGAGTCAGGGTCTTCCCGTGTAATGCTGGCTGGCCTGGTGCTCCCCTAGAGCCTAGGTTAGCCTGACATTCCAAACAGTTCTCCTGCATCACCCAGTCTGGTGCTCCCCTAGAGCCTAGGTTAGCCTGACATTCCAAAGAAGTTCTCCTGCATCACCTCCCTAAATGCCAGGACTAACTATACTATTTTAAGTGATAATTTTTGTAAAGATAGCCCTTAATACCACAACAGACTAGCATATGCATACTTACTTTCCCCTCTGACTACAAGGGATCAGCTCGATATCAGATAAAATGCACCATCCCTATCAAACCTGAATTTCATAGTATAAATGTTTAAGTGTGAATGTGCTTCGGACTTTGCAAAGGATTGAGTTGCTCTAAAAATTACTCATTATCTCAAACTTAATTGGTATCATGTGTTTTTATTCATTAAATCGGACAATCCTCATTTACATGCACCTCCTTGCAGAGATTCACGTTGACCAGCACTCAGAATTGTACTGCTCCTCGCTCAGAGCAAATTTTATTCTGTAACCCTATTCTGTATTCTCTGGAGCACACTCCACCTTCTAACCCAGCCTATGTATTATTAAATGTACATTGTCCAATTTCCTATAATAATACACAGACAGGTTTTGAAGCATACAGATTCAGAGTTTTGACTTTCTTCTTCCAGGGAGTCAAAACACTTTATAAGATGTCTGTATCCTTTGCCTCTTCATCCTCAATGGGCCTGTGGGCTTGTGGTGTGAGTGTGCATGTGTGTCCAGGGTGGATAGTTTCTGAAGAATTCAGATGTTTGAAGCATCATTTCAGAATCCAAAGCTGAAATCTCAAATGGAGAAAAAGCATGACTCTAAAGGCTGTTTCAACTAAATGACTAACAAGCTTCCGGGCTTTCCTGGGTGATACTGTCAAGGTACTCCATGGGAGACTTGGGTGGTTTTCTCAGGTTGGGTAGCAGCTCTGTAATATTTCCTTGACAGAATGACAGAGAAAAGCTACCTGCAGTCTGATGCCAAGTCTTGAGTCTGACATTGTTGGACTCTGTCCCTTGTGAGGTGTGCACACTCAGGCTTCATTCAGCCTTTGGTTTTCCTCATAAAGAGAGAAATTCTAGTCTTCAGCCAAGACTACAGGAAAAACTCGTGAAGAAGGTGAAATGTATCAAGAGTCATTCAGTTTTTGTGGCAGCTCTCAACTTGATTTGAATGTGCCACTGGATGGAGACATACTAATTCTCAGAATAACACTTTATAGAAGTATGTATTTTTCCACAGTCCTTAATGACACCAAGAAATCTTTAATGACTGGAGTCAGGAAAGTGTGATGGGAAGAAAGATGCCTGTCTGTACTCCAGAGGCTGCCTCTCCTCCTCACATCCGCAAGATCTCTCTGGGTGGGTCCTCTCTGCCCACCTATGAGCAGCCCCGTAACCCTACTTCCTGAAACTGAAAGTTGTATCAAGAGCAATTTTCTCTTTAGATTTGCTTTGATTGCCTCCAAACTTGTTCATATGAAATTTATTTTGCATTTTTACTTTGCATAAATACATAAAATTGGGTTAGTTAATAAATAAGCTGACCCTAGCTATGTGTAAATAACTGACAGTTGGTGTTTATGTAAATAATTTGAATTTTCTTTGGATTTTTTAAAATTAAAGATGACAGAGAAAGTCATGATGGCTACTTGCTCCTTTTTAAGTTATCTGCCTCAGACAGAAGAGAAGATTTTCTTTCTTTTCCATTCTAGAAATGGCATTACATATATAAATATTTACATTTTTCTCATTATCCTAAAAAATGTTGGGATGAAACAAATAGCCTATTTTCTAATCTCAGGGTAAAAAGGTACCATGTTTTGGAAGAGTCATGATTAGGTCATTGACATTCTTACTAAAGAACCTGACAAAGACATTCTCCCCTAAGGTACTGACAGAGTTAAAATTCGCCATTTGATTCCAGGGTTCTAGTACACAAACAACTGTAAGTTTTGAGTTATCTTTTAAATGAAGTCTATGTTATAATCTATCATTTAACTTGAAACTTTTTTCTACTTTCTATTCATTAGCTATCTACATGCTACTATTTTGTGAGTTAATGTGTGTGTGTGAGAGAGAGAGAGACAGACAGACAGACAGACTATGGGCATTACACAGATACACGTGGCGAATAGAGAGGGCAGTTAAATAGGAGACAACACCCTTGGAATTTTATGAGACAAGATCTCACCATTTCCTAGTGTAGACCAATTAGGCTAGATCTAGAGATCTTCCTATTTCCACCTCCCTTCCCTGGGATTACAAGCATCCACTACACCTGGCTTTTAACATGAGCGCGAGGTCCTCAGGATTACATTGAGCAAGCACATTTTCAACTGAGTTGTCATCATCTTCACAGCCCGATCAATTAATATTTTTAACACAGCTCATATATTTAAGTTCCTAAAATTTTAATTAATCCATGTTATGAATTTTAAATTTTTAAAGCGTTGATATTTTAAAAGTATATAAACTCTTAAAAGAAAATTTTGTGAATATGCAAAACTATTCTACAAATTTCATGAAGAAAGCAGTTAGACTAGCTATAATAGAGTTTTAAAGAATACATTAGATAGAATGACTATCAATTTTTTAGATATATGAGAGTACATCTAAGCATTATATAAATATATACATGCTTATAGCTATCAGCGTTGTATGATATAGACAAAAATCAGATATATAGATTACTGAGTCAGAATAGAGATCCCAGAAAATGACCCACACTTACATGGATTATTGATTTTTAACAAAAGTACAAAAGCAATTAATAAAACAGGATATTATGTCAACAAATGAAGAATAAGCATTTAGTTAATTTATATAGGCAACATACACACACCTATCTAAGCCTTAAACTTTGTAAAAATGAGCTAAAAATAGATCATAGTTAATTTTCACACTTTCAGAAAAATATCTAGAACCCAGGGCTTCATGAAGAGTTTTTAGATATCAAAAGAATAATCTATAAAATAAAAGAATCAATAAATGTCATGAAATTTTAAAACTCTTTTTCTACGAAGACCCTGTAAGACATAAAAAAAAAAAAAATCAGCCTAGCAGAACTTATTTATAGGTCACATATCTAACAAGAATCTTATATCTACTATGTCTATACATATATATGAAATACATTGTCTAATTAAAAATTGGGCAAAAAGCTGGCTATAGAAGCTCATATCTATAATCCCAGAACTTGGAGGGTCAGACAGAATGATTGTACAAGTCAGAGACTACCCTGGATTATATAGATGTCTAGACCAGCCTGGGCTATAGTAAAACTTTATCATTGGGAATGAAGGGAGAGTGGGAAGAAGGAGAGGGAGGGAGGGAAAGGAGAGGAGAGGGGAGGGGAGGGGAGGAGAAGGGGTGGGAGAAGGGGAGGGGAACAGGTGGGAGAAGGGGAGGGGGAGGGGAAGGAGGGGGAGAGGAGGAGGGGGAGGGAAAGGGAGAGGGAGAAGATAAGGGAAGGGCAGGGAGAGGGGGAGGGGAGGGGAGGGGGAGGGAGAGGGAGAATGGGCATGATATCCAGATGCCAAGTAAATCCATAACAAGATATTCAATATCATCAGCCATTAGGGACATGCTAATTAAAACCATACTGAAATAACAAAATAGCCAAAATAAAAAAATACTGGGACTCATAAATGACTAAGTAGGAATGTAAAACCATGTGGCCACTGGAGGGTAGTCAAGAAGCTCCACATAAAACTGAGCAGAAACTTCCCATATGACCCAATCATTGCACTGGGGAGCCTTTGTCCCCAACAAATGGAAACTTATTGTCATGCCAAACCTTGTACATGAATGTTTATTGCAGTGGGCCAAGTTAGAGACAGCTAAAAGATTCTGCATTAGATGAAGTTAACTCTAAGACTGGGGATATAACTAAGTGGTGTATTACATGCTTGGCATGTGCAAGCTCTGGATTTGGTCTCCAGGAACAAATTTTTTTTTAAGTGAAACTGTAATACATCTCTTCCATGGAATACTACTCAGAAATAGCACGGAAATACTGATAAACAAAACAGTGTGGCTGAACCTCAGGGGCATTACTCTAAGTGAAAAACAAACAAGGGGAATACAGAGGTCACTCAGCTTGTTTCTATACTGTGTGATGTCATTTCCATAACATTCTTAGAAAGGCCAAACTATAGGGAGCCGGTTAATGGACTGTAAATCAGAAACCACTCTGGAGAGAGACAGGTGTGGCTAAGAAGTGGTAGAGATGCCAAGTGCTGGAAAGGTCTGTATCTCTTTGTCATTTGCTCACATGACTCTCATTCTCATGGGAAGCATCAGTGGGAGTGTCTCTAAAGACTGCTGCTTCTGTTCCCAATACCTGGGGTGGAATGCACAGACAGAAGAGCATGATGGATGAGATTCTTCTTCATTTCAATGACAGCCACCTCCGTGACCATCAAAGTTACCTTTGTCACTTTGCAGCCTATGTAAGCATTCCTGTGAGATCACTTCACCTTCTGTTCTATGGACGGTGTTTCCATAGGAAGTAAACCATTCTGGAGGTTCTTCAAGCTAGGAAATTCCTGTACTTTCTAGTTACCCACTTGATTGTGTATACTGTCCACAAGGCTGAGAGAAAGGGAATACAGTTGTTGTAATTCTTTAGCCTGTTTTACCTAAGGTAACTACTCTTCCTGTTTGCTGCCTTTCTTACCATTTCCTGTTTTCCTATATTTTTATATCTAAGAGTAGGGTAGAAAATTTTGAAAAGTCTGAGCAAGAAGCCTTCCCGCCTTCATGAACCCATGTTTTCATGTAGCTATTTTGAGGTACAACTATGTCTGACTTGGGTGTGGTAACCCTCTTTGTGAAGCATTTATTGTAAAACACACACTATGCGTACATCCTATTTTTGTGAACATCTATAATTATAACATTTTTTCCAAGAGCTCAGAATCAAACCTCCAAAGAATTACTAAATTTTTTTCCACAGTATTTGTTTTTATCATTATCCTGAGTAATCTTGCAAGCAGAGGCATAACAAAGGATTGTGTGCCAATGATTTATTAGAGACCTGATTCTGGGGAGCAGGAGAGAAGGGCAGAGGGCATGGCCAGGGAACCTGGGAAAGACAGAGCAAGAGGGGGATAGGTTAACCATGGGCACAGATAATGAATGTTCTGCTCCACTGGGGCCATGTGAGGAGCCTTAAGAAATATGTCAGATTGAGTGCCCAAAGACAAAGGAGCCACAAAACAAAGACAGAGTTCACAGAGGCCTGCCCCCTGTTGGTTTGTGGTACCCTTACGGACCCTGTATGTCTGAATGAGAAGCAGACATGGGTCTTAGAGAAGCCCCATGACAAGAAGCAAACGATACAGACAGAAGACCCAAAACTAAGTTTCTATTGGGCAGTGTTTGCTGTGCAGAGCTAAGGTTCTGCCTAGAGACTAAAAATAGCACCAGGAAAATGTAGAGTGAGTCTCAAGCTGTGACCATAAAGTGTAACCTTAGAGTGACTGCCATGGCCATCGAGTGCTTGGGGAATAAGTAAGCTGCATGCTCTTTTATTGGGTCAGTCAGTGATATTTTAATATCCTCTTACCAGTTTTTACATCTGCAATTAACCCAGTGACGTCTTGGAAAGTGAAAACAAATTTTAATAGTTGGAGGAACCAACATCCCAAGGATGTTACCTTAGACTGCCAAGGTAGATCTTAAGAGAAAAATAAATTAAAATATGAAAACATACAAATAAGAGAACCTCATACTTCACCCATTTCTATATCTGCTTTTTGATATGTTCATATGGTTTATAGCCACCTCATATAAGATATTATTTATAAAAAATAAGTGGAGGAAGTAGGCACGTTCTAATCTCAAATTTTTTATGTACTTAAAATAATCACAGTTATGTAGGCATGATTACTGCTCAAGTTATATGCTTTCTATAGTTATTAAGTAATTAATGAGTTAAATTCCTTAGATAATAAATAGATTAAATAACCTATTGATGAAAAACTAACATTCATGCCTCAAGGATTGTTTCAGATACATAAATTAATATAAGCCTCAATATCTCATAAGCAGATACTATCTCTCATCTTAAACAAGACAAGGCTGAGTTTGAATAACTGCCACATTGCTAGTAATTCAGTGCAAAAGTGGTCTGAGATGGCTCAGTCAGTAATGCGCTAGTCTTACACGCAAAAGGACCTGAATTGGATTCTCAGACCCATGTAAAAGTTCTAAGCACGGAGGGTTTTTAATAATCTCTGAGCTTGAGAACTGGATACAAATGGGTCCCTGGGTTCACTGGCTGGCTAACCTAGCCTTGCTTCAGGCCCATAGGAGATCCTGTCTCAAAGGAGATAGAGAGCTTTCCTGAGGGTGATACCCAAAGTGGTTCTTGGTCTCCACAAACATACACATACACACACACACACACACACACACACACACACACACGCTGTAGTAATTTCAAACTCCAATAAGCCTATACAAAAACCACACAATTCTCTTTTTCTACTTATAAGCTTAATTTTTACAAAACTTTAGAGAAAGTTAGAATGCGTCAACTCAATGGTCAAATGGCCCAAATCACCTGGAATTGCTGTGTTTGTAACAATCAGTGAAAATATTGCTATAAAGAAATTAGTCTCTTGTTGCTGATGAATTCACCAGTTCTATAATTTCTGTATATAGTAACCTAGTGTGAGGGAAAAAAACATTACAATAAAGTATTGGGGTCAAATGAGAAGATGGGTAGTCAGTCCTTTACACACAAAGCAGATGTACAGAACGGAATGGTAAGCGTATCAGATGGCAGCCTGAAGATTTGTTCAATGGCAATAGTTGTTAATTGGTGGGCAGGGGTGGTGCACATCTTTAATCCCAGCACTCAAGAGGCAGCGGCACATGGATCACTGTGAGTTTGAGGCCAGTCTGATCTGCAGAGTGAGTTCTAGCACAGCTTGGGCTACACAGAGAAACCCTGTCTTGAACACATCAATATATACAGATATATACATATACAGTTGTATATAATATTACATGTGTGTGTGTTAACTGATTAGCAGCTAGTCAAATTTGCTAAATACTAGTTTGTGTTCATAGATGTTAAAAACTTTTGAAAGGACAGCCGTGACTGCTTATGACGAGCCATCTTGAACCTCAGATAGTTTCCCACGTGTATTCATGCCCTTCCTGATACCTGCTGAGGACATCTCTAGATAGCTTGTAAGATGATTCAGTTGCTTAGTCACAGTTTCTGTGGCGGTACAGGAAAGTCCTGTATTTCTTGTCTCTATCATGACTCCTGCATGTGTGCAGAGACCTGCACAGTCTGTGTGTGCTGCAACTGCCCAACCTCAGTCAGGCAGAGCTAAGATGCCAGGGCTTTATTGTGAGCTAAACAAAAAGAAAAAATGTCCAAAGCTCCTTCTCATAAGAGGTGCAATTATGTATGTGTGTATGCACGTCTCATGATTGACAAGAAAGCCACAGCATAAGGACCAACATCGTTAGAGTTGCTGTGGGAACTACACATCTGACTTACTGATTTTACTGTCAACCCGCTTGAAAGAGAGATGTCATGTCTTTGGCAACATCCTCTCCGGCAGCTTCTCTCTCCCTTGTGTGTGGATTGTCTTTAATTATTCAGCCTCCTCCTCTTGCCTGCACCCCATGCAGGAAACACAGGGAGGACCTTGCTCCTTCTGCTGTTCCCATTCCATCCTGCTCATGCTTAACAAATATTTGCCAACTGTCTAGCCCTTGGTAGACAGTGCATTTCTCAGCATGGAAAAATAAGTCATTGAAAATCCCTTCCCCACCATTTAAAAAAAAAAAAAAAAAAGCAAGTCTCTACATTAGCTGACGGTTTCAAGTTTAGCCTGAGAAAATAGTTGAGAAAAATTTATCCTGAGAGAAGACATACTATTCCTCCAAAGAATAGAGTGAGTTAGATTACTGTGTGAAGTTGTAAAACTACCAGCTTCCGAACTCCAGTTGTGGCTGGATTCCCAGGCAAGACGTTCAATTGTTTTTGTAAACATGGCACTTTTTTCTCTTAATGTCTTGGGGGATCTCAGTTTCAAGCTGATGATCTCTAAGTTCTTTTGAATTTCTACACCTCTAATTTCTTTTATTTGCTTTTCAGTAATGGAGAAAACCTGTGCAGATATGTTTCCTCTGACTACCAATTCCTCAGAAAAGCAAGAGATTGTCTGCATTTTTGGAACAGGGGATTTCGGGAAATCGTTGGGATTGAAAATGCTTCAGTGTGGCTATTCTGTTGTTTTTGGGAGTCGAAACCCCCAGGTGTCCAGCCTTCTGCCCAGGGGTGCAGAGGTCCTGAGCTATTCCGAAGCAGTGTTAAAGTCTGACATCATAGTCCTGGCCATGCACAGAGAGCATTACGATTTCCTCACAGAACTAGTTGATTCTCTCAAAGGAAAAGTATTGGTAGACGTCAGTAACAACCGCAAGATCAATCAGTATCCAGAATCAAATGCTGAGTACCTTGCTCAGCTGGTGCCAGGAGCCCACGTGGTCAAAGCATTTAACACCATCTCAGCCTGGGCTCTCCAGTCAGGAACACTAGATGCAAGTCGGCAGGTAAGATTAAACGAACTTGCATTCAGCAGTTTAAAGGTCAAAGTTTTAAAAAGTTCTCACCTGAATACAACTCTAAAAAAAAAAAAAAATCCTATTAAATATTTCATTTTTCTAACTGTGCTAAGGACAACTTTCTTAGGTTTCATTGAGAAGTGTAGTCTATTGTGGTTCATGTGTATTAGTTGTTTGATGGGACCAAATGATGTCTGAATCTGGAGTTCTCTTGACAAACTGGAAACTAACCATTTGTTGACTCTGTTTCCACTTGTGTGAAACAAGGCCCAATTGTGCCCCGAGATTAGCCACAATCCTATGTGCTGTGGTGCCCACACTCAAGAGAAAGATGAGACTACTCATGCTGCAGAGAACCTCATCTTACAGCAACATTATGTGCCGAACATCACCCTCAACCAAAAAGCTTGGTCGTCCATTGTCCAGAACACACATGCCAGTTCAAAGCATCATCTTGCTAGATAAAATTCTATATCTCTGTCTAGAAAATAGCTTATTATTGTATTTTTATGTGATGCTTATATAAAGCTTAATGGTAATTACTAAATAAAGGAAATAATAAATATGGATATTAATTATTTTAACTCAGGTGTTTGTCTGTGGAAATGACAGCCAAGCCAAGCACAGAGTCATGGACATTGCTCGTGCTCTTGGACTCACCCCAGTGGATCAAGGATCTCTCGTGGCAGCCAGTGAGATTGAAAACTACCCTCTGCAACTATTTCCAATGTGGAGGTTCCCTTTCTACTTGTCCTCTGTACTGTGCGTCTTCTTTTTTGTGTATTGTGCTATAAGAGAAGTGATATATCCCTACGTGAATGGGAAATTGGATACCATGTTCCGCCTGGTTATTTCCATCCCGAATCGTGTCTTTCCTATAACAGCACTTACCCTGCTTGCCTTGGTGTACCTGCCTGGTATTCTCGCTGCCATTCTGCAGCTCTATCGAGGCACAAAGTACAGCCGATTCCCAAACTGGCTTGACCATTGGATGCTTTGCAGAAAGCAACTGGGCTTGGTAGCTCTGGGATTTGCCTTCCTTCACGTCATCTACACACTCGTGATTCCTATCCGCTACTATGTACGATGGAGGTTGAGAAATGCAACCATTGCTCAGGTAGATTTCTTCTCCTCTGTATTTCTCGGCTCCTTAAATCAAAGCACTGTCTTGCTCTGCCACAATCCATTTCACAACGACAGAACATTGCTCCCCAAAGTTTGTCCTCTGTTCTGTTTTGTATTTTAGACAGCTTGTGATTTAGGCCTAACTGACCTCAAACTCATAACTTTCCTGCCTTGATCTCCCAAGTTCTGGGATTAGGAGCATGAATTGTCACACCCATCCAGCATCATCATTTTTAATCAGAAACCCTATCCTGGGGCTTTGCAAGTGAATCCATTTGTGATCACATAGAACTACTGAGAATAAAAATTAGAGTCCAGACTCACATGACTCTAGATTTATAATCCTGGGCTCATAGAGACTCTGACCAACTGACAGGTTCAGGTAGGAGTAATTAAACACATACCCTTATGTTTCAAGCTTCTGTTTTTTGAAGTCTAAACTACTGTGCACAAAGTACGGAGTCTGACCAAACATGTTCCACAACACTACAAACAAATTCACCAAAGGGTGCTGATAAATCCATTAATATTTGACTGATGAGAGGTTGTTTTCAGTAGATGGAAAACCAAATGATTCTGAACAAGTATCAAATACTATCTAATGAATACTCAAAGACGAATTCAGCTCGAGTAGTCTTTCAGCATTTACAGGAGAAATGCTACAAGTCTAGTCTGATTTAGAAATTAATGGTCTTGATATATCTTGCAACATTCTCAAAGGCCATTAGTCAATATCTCCAATAAGTCACCTGCACTGTGTCCACAAGTCCCTTCACACATTCCCCCAACAAAAGTTTCTTGAGTTAGGATCACACTACATAGCCTGATCCCCCCCCCACACACACTGTGATGTGAAAGATTTAATGCTGTATTATGACATAATCAGCATAAAAGACCCAAACGTGTATGTGGGTGTGTGGGTGTGTGGGTGTGGGTGTGAGTGTGTGTGTGAGAGAGAGACAGAGAGAGACAGAGAGACAGAGAGAGACAGAGAAAGAGTAAACACAATATAAAAACCAAATTTTTATGTGATTGCTTAATAACATTGTGTTTTTGTTTGAGAAACAGAAAGCCATGTACTAAAGAAGATTAGCACAAATATTACCCTTGTTTTAAGATATATAGGGTGAATTAATACTCCCTATGTGACTTCTAGAATTATAACAAAATCGCAGGAGAATCAATTACCTTTTCTGCTCAAAACATTCAAATGTATTTTTTCAAAACTGTTCCTAAGTAATCAATAAGAAATGATACACAATTTGCTTTGTGCAAATAACACAAAGAGAGAGGTGTGTTTCAGTCCTCTTGAAAGAGTAAAGTATAAGGAACATCGATTTTAATTGTTTCTAATTTTTCATAGGCCCTAGCTAATAAAGACAGCCCATTTAGTACCTCATCTGCCTGGCTTAATGATTCCTACTTGGCGCTGGGAATCCTGGGATTTTTTCTGTTTCTTCTCTTGGGAATCACTTCCTTGCCATCAGTAAGCAACATGGTCAACTGGAGAGAGTTCCGGTTTGTCCAGGTAAGTGTTTCAAATTTAAATGTCTTGGTATTTCAAAGGGGATATAGCTTTTTACCAATGTTCCAGTTTCATTTTCATATCATGCCTACGTTTCCATTTGGCTCCCTTACTTCCCAAGTCGTATCATTAGCAGTTCTCAGAAAATGAACTCAGACACTGACAGGCAGGCTCGATAAGGGTGTGAATTCTGCTTGGGACAGCTTGCCAAGACTCCTGAGTATCCCCAGAGCCACCATTGAGACTACAGAGTGAAGAGCACCAAGAAGCTATTAACTATGTGTGGAGGCACCAGGTAGAAAGGTGAAAAAGGACCCAAAGACAAAAGTCAGTCTTACAATCTGGACATATTGATAAGAAAAGGGAGATTTACCATAAAGCTTAAAACTTCAATGAAATTTTGATAAAGTATCATACCCTAACTTATTCCTGGACTGTATGAGAGAAATTCATTTTTTTCCGAGTATCAACCACCAGACACCTCATTAAAGGTAGTACCTATCCTGGGAGACCAGTGGTCCTCATAGTATCTATCACATCCCTGGGTGACACAGCAAAAGCATCACCCTGGGAACTTGTTAGGCCACAAAACCCCAGGCCCCACCCAATTCGAGCAAGGAGAGGCTCTGAAGATGGAGCCCAGCAATTTGTTTTAACGAGCCCTCCAGATAATTCCCAAGCATGTTTCCTATGCACCAGTATAATAAAACAGACCATTAGTCATTGAAATTAGATTCGGTTATCAAATCTAGCAGTTTCTCCGAGGGGCCAAATGTAGGCAAATTGAAGGAATTAAGACAGAAAGGAAAACTGAGCCCCAGGATTCAGGGTCTCACAAGCACAGCTTAGCAATTGTTTCTTACTGTGATGGAAAAAGGCTAGCCTAGGCTTTGACTTGTAACAGAAAAGAATGCAGAGCTTGTAGAAGTCATTTGGTTCTGAACTACTGATAAGATGACCAATAAAAGGAGTCCCCTCTGTGGACAGAAACAGTGTGTTCATGTCTCCTAACTTCAAAGAGTTTACTCTTAGGACATTTTTCTTTATCAAGCCAGGTTAATATAAAACTAGCATGTCATCAATAAACAAATCTTTTTTGTGTTTTTAATGAAAATATTTATCATCCCAAAGAAAGATTATAGTTTTCTCTAAACTTAGCAGTGTTTTAAGTACTATAGCAGTATCATGAATTTGGGGTTGTGGACAAGCAAACTTCGTGGGCATGCAATATTCCACATACGTTGTGAATGATATTGACTTGTATTTTTGTTTTGTTTGGTTGATTTGTTTATAGTCCAAACTGGGTTATCTGACCCTGGTCTTGTGCACAGCCCACACTTTGGTGTATGGTGGAAAGAAATTCCTCAGCCCTTCGATTCTAAGGTGGAGCCTTCCTTCGGCCTATATCTTGGCACTCATCATCCCCTGCTCAGTGTTGGTGATGAAGTTTATCCTCATCATGCCATGCATAGACAAGACCCTCACGCGCATCCGCCAGGGCTGGGAAAGGAACTCAAAATACTCACAATCAGCACTGAACGGAAAATCGAATATTTAAACTACAGTTAAATTTGCCAGGATTTGTGTACTATTGTAGTGAATGTTTAGAGCATACTGTGTCCAGTTACAAGAATGTGTTTTCTCTTGTCATGGTCCTAACTTCATCATCACAGGAGGAAATGTTGCCTGACTTTGAAAGACCGGAATAGCAAGGGGGCACTTGCTGTCTCAGTCATGTGATGACTCACTCACTGCTGACCTCCCTCACTTCCCTTCCCAGAAACCCCGGGGATGCCACTGTGATTAGATTTGCAGTAGCACTCAGAAGCTTCTTGATTGTAGACAACATGCGTGATGTAATGTTTTGCAGAGTTCTGGAACGTGTGTGCAACTTCCTCTAATTCAAGGGCTGATGTAAGAGAAAAAGCAACACTGGTCATACTAAAGGTTTTGCTTGGCATGCCTAAAGAAAAGGCCCGAGTGAAGTAGACAGAAAGAGGGTTTGTTTGTTTCCTAGAGGGAATGGTGATCATACGTATTGTCATACTAATCTGGGGGCATTTGGGATTTGGCTGTAGTGCTGAGTTCAAACCTAAGGCTTTATGCATATTACATAAATACTATGTTACTGAGCTACACGCACCCCAGGCACTGCCATAGTGAATATGTAGTCATATGTACCCCTTGATTTTGCTTTTACCAATATGGACACTTATTATGGGGAAATATTTTATACTGATAGATAGATAGATAGATAGATAGATCAATTGATTTGAAGTAACCATTCTTTGGATATATGGAAAGCTATATTATTGTCACAGATTCTTCCTCTACGAGGAACGACATTAGGGGAGGTGGGGTAAGAGCTGAGCAGTGATCCTAAGTTCAGGGAGGACCAGGAAAGAGTGGAAGATCCATTGGGTTTTTCAAGTGCCATAAGCAGAGAATGGTTGATGATAGCCTAGTACAAAAAATGTCAAATAAGCCAGAATTTTAGCTAGTAAGCTAAGCAAATACTATATAGTTTCACTATGCTGTTTGGTATCATTTAGGGGCTGTGGAGTGCTTTCTGCACTATACATTTCAAATACTGTTCAGTATTAAGCATCTGTGAAATTAACTTCTAGTATAAACATGTAGCTTCCATGATCTGTCTTTGTTATCGTTGTAAGTGGTAGAGTTAAAAGGAATCGTCTGAAATTGTCAGTGCCAGGAAAGGATAGCTGAGAGAACTGGGGAACTCTAGGAAGAGGCGAGCTGCAGAAAGTCAGATGCAGCCAGCTCTGGCTTCCTGTGCGGACAGTGCCCTTCCCAAGGTGACCTTTAACAGGTTGAGCAGCCCTAGCTCTAGCCTGGAACTAAGAGGAGATTTTTGCACAATCTTCCCACGTGTCACTGAAATAAGCAAAAGGCATTGGGTTTGACATTTTCCTGCCTAATCCAAGAAGGCTGTTTACTTTTCATTTTGCTAGCTTTTATATCACATATCTTACATGATATCATACATTGCTTACAATCCGGGGTTTTTTATATAAAGTTCTTATATAACACAGACATTTCATTTACTATTACCCTATAAAACATGCAGATTATATTCAGTTTTTACTAAGAGGACAATTGAGGTAATGTCTTTGTACTAACAAAATATTTCTGTATTGCCAATTATTTCCTTGGAATATTTTCCAAGAGTTAATAGTATAAAATTAAAGAATATTTGATAACATTTTCTGTGGTGCCAGTTTTTAATATGACTTTCTCAATTCCTTTGATACACCATTTCAGATTTGGGATTTTACTTCAACTGTGATTTCTTATAAATAGCTATAAAGATCTGAAGAATACGATTCTGTAGGTTACCTTTGATGAAGTCATACAAGGATTCCAAGAACAGAAGAACTCTGGGCAGAGCAAGGGTATTGGGGTGGGCAGGGCAGACCGTGGAATATCAGTAAAGATGGGGAAAAAACATGGCCAGTACCCCCTGTTGCACAGAACAACCAATTGTACCAGGCTGATCAGAGTGTTGGCTGATTAAGGCTGAACACCATCAGTTTGGTCAAGGAAGGCATTTGGAGTCAACTACATTCTCATTTCAGTAAGAGTCAAAAAAATAAGATAGATAGAAAATGCCACACCTGAGGACAGCACAGAGTAGAGTGAAAATTCTACTCTACTCTTCATAATCTAGTGAAGTCAGTCTAACTTGGTACTTAATACAAGCAGTCATCAAGTCCGAAATCAGAGAGATCCAGTGGCTTTAGGCACAGTAGTTGCCTGATTTTGGACCATGACTACTAAGGCTTCGGGGGCCACCAGGAAAGAGTAATTACTCTTCCTCCCTCCCTTCTTCCCACCACCATTCCCCATGGCTCAAAACAGTGAACAAATCTGACCCTGCTAACAGGTAGAGAGCTAGGTAACGTGGTAATGGGTGTTTTGAGCAAAGTGTATTTATTTTAACAAAAACGACTGTTCTACATGGAAGTGTTACACTGAGAGAGATATGGTAGCTATGGCTGAAATCTCAACACTTGGGAGGTGAAGGAAGAGCAGGGCTCCAGGCGTTCAAAGCCAGTTGTAAAGGAAGTAGACAGAACCTGTAGATGAAAGGGAAAGCCTCAGGGAGGAAACAGAGAACTGTTACCTTACATTATCATTTAAACCATGGAGGATAGAGAAAAATGAAACTCTCCTTTGTCAAGACGGAGTGCTGGACAAAGAAGGACAACCATGAAAATACAGCCACATAATCTCACCTCAGAAAAGGGAGGTATGCCATAAATGTTATGGTAAGCCATAACATTTCCTCATTGTTTATGGGGGGGGTGAGAATTCAAGATCACCCTAGCCTACACATTACCCATTCTAAAAATGAATAAATCAAAACAAGATAAATAAGAAAGAGGGAGGGGGAAAGGAAGAGAGAGGAGAAGAGACAGAGAGGAGACTAAGCTTCTTTTCTGCTGAAGTATTTCCTGTATTCCAGAAAAAAATCAAATTCATAAATATGCATTTTATCTGCTTTCTCCATTTGAAGGAATGACAATTTTAGTAAATATGTACTCATTAAATATTATAAAATATTTTCTAGTTTTATTCAATTCTGATTTTGACTCATTAGCATCACAAACAATATAACAGAAAGATTTGGAACCTCGCAGTAGTTACAGCTTCTGGGTCTCAAAATACTTGCCTTCCAGGGTAAGGTAAAGGGGAGGTGGGCGTGGGTTTGAAGCTGATACATGGATCTACAGCTTCATGCAGTTCATTCTAACCCTCGGGGGCATTGGCTGGCTAGCTAAGAGAAGATTACCTTGTCCTTCCCTGGACTTCTGTGAGAATTAGAAAACATAGTTTTTCTTCTCCAGGCAGATGCCACCAGAACAAGGCTAAGAGTAGACTTCTGGTTAAACTCAAACCGCATGACCCAGCATTAAATGCCTTGACCACTGGACAACTGTGACTTTAATGTGTTGTGTTTTCATACCTGACAAGGAAAGGGCTGGGAACTGGTAGTAAACTAGAAACAAATACACCATCTCCAAGCTGAAGCCCATTTCATTTAGAAATTTATCAAAAAGTCTGACTACATCTACTACTCAGGGAATCACAAAAGATAATGATGAGAATGTGCAACATTGAATCTCTGTGAATTTAAAGGATTCTGGGCATCCTCTGACAACCCAAGAGGATACAGGTCAAGCTTCTGCATTCAGAGGTCATGGCTTGCAATCTCTCAGCACAGCCATCCTCCCCGGGCCACCACACACACATTCCAAGAGTGCCCACGTATGTACTTAGAGCATCCTATTCTGATTTCCTACAATGACGATTACAAACCAGATAAAGCCTCCGCACCTCTAAAGAATGGTCCGTAGAATGTAGGGAAAGAGCGTAAGTTCATATTCTTGCATTGCCTCTTCTCAAGCTTTGGACTAGACCCTGAGTCACCAAACAAGACCTGAATAAGCAAGGAGATGGGAAGGGGAAGTCCCAAAGGGTGTGAACAAGAGAGGAGAAGCAGGAAGGCACACCTGGCTGCAGCCCAGCCAAGACTGAAACATCAGTACTACTTCCTGATTCAAGGGAACCTTGGAAGGTGCTCTGTGATGTTCCTCACATAGTGTTATGAGCAATCCTGTGCTGATATTCCCCATGCTTTCTTATTTATCCAAATAATGGTTCTATGAAATACTCTAATTAACACTGTTCTTCAGAAACAAGCTGAGCCCTGCCTGCATTCACAAAGCTAGTGGAGAGAAGAATTTCCTCACAGACCAGGACATGACCGAGAGTCCTCTTTCAACACCATGCAGATCTCCCAAATTTTCTCATGAATCTTCAAAGTAGGCTGCAAACCCCTGGCAACTCTGTTCTGAAATGTTTTTGGTTGACTTTTGTCTTAGTTGAGGTTTCTATTGCTGTGAAGAGGCTCCTTGACCACAGCAATTCTTCTAAAGGAAATCATTTCATTGGGGTTGGCTTTCAGTTTCAGAGGTTAAGTCCATTATCATCACGGTTGTCATGGCAGGAAGCATGGTGGCATGCAAGTAGACATGGTGCTTGAAAAGAAGCTGAGAGTTCTACATCTTGAGTCATAAGCAGCAGATGCAACTGTAGACCACACTGGGCATAGCTTGAGCATTTGAGACCTGCAAACCCACCTCCATAGTGACATACTTCCTCCAAGGCCACACCTACACCAACAGGGCCCTACCTCCTCATAGTGCAACTCCCTATGGGCCTATGCGGGCCATTTTCTTTCAAACCACCACTGCATTTTAATTTTTATTACATTTTTATTTACTTATTTAGGGAGATCACACACATGACAGGTAAGGGTGAAGGTCAGAGGACAACTTGTAAGAGTCAGTTTTCCCTATCAGCACGTGGGTCTGGGGAGATTGAACTCAGGTCTTTAGGTTTGGTGGCAAGTGCTTTTAGCCACAGAGCCATCTCCTAGGCCCCTGAAATGTCTTTTAAAATGCAACGTTCATTAAGATTTTAGGCATTCCTAATTGTGCCCTCTCCACATTTGCTGATGTGACTTTCAAGACATCCTACCAGGCTCCAGTAACATAGGAACTGTAAGTTGTTTCATCTGTTTTGTTTTGTTTCCCCAGAGCAATCACCATCTTGGTCCAAACCCAAAACCCATCTATAGGTTCCAAAATTCCATAAGGGGGTTGGGGCAGCAGGAGACAGAGCCACTGAGGAACATGCTGCTCCTCTCAGTGGGCTTGAAGGCAGATGTTCCTGCATCCTTCCTGTGCCCGTTATTATCCTCTGCTTTGTGCTGGATGAACCTATTTGTTCCTGAGACTTGGTAATCTATGTAGGGAATTTTGTAACACTTCTCATTTAACATGTTAATACTTCTTAAGGAAGCTTAGTGTTAATAGCAGTAGTGGAAGTAAAAGTTTTATCTGACTCCCTGAACCTACCAAGGCCAGCCTCTTGGTTTGGTTCAGATGAAGAGCTATTTACTGGTTGAAAAGCTTCAGAACATGACCAACCAGAATCCAACTCTCCCCATGCTTTTTAGAGTGTACAGAAGCTTTGAAAGAACACACCCAGTGCACTGGGTTAGGTTGCATTAATCTTTTCTTGCACTCCTGTAAGATAGCCAGTGAAAAAGAACAAGAGGGTGGCCATTATGCAGAGCAGGAGGAACTGAGTCAGAGGGTTGTCTGGAGGGAAACAACATGCCATGCAGACTTACCTCTATGATGCAAGGGTTCCAAGCTCTGCCAGGAGGAAATTGCTTCCATTTCTATGGCCCTTGGGCAAGTACTAGAAAAACCTCATTTGTAGCTAACCACATTTTCCTGTTTGAACGTCCACCCATTTTTCTTAGTGCTATGGTTTAATTAAGAGAAAGGCAGGGTTTTTTGCTTTATTCCCCCCCCCCCCCCGGATCTCACACTGATGTGTCTGTAAAACAAAAGACTCCCACTGTAACACTATGGCAACCTCAAATTTCCACAAAGAATTCCAAACTGTTTCTGCCTTTATCACAGTAAATCACTCCACAAAGGTGTGGTCTGCAAGACCAACCATGAGACAGTACTCAGAGGGGCCCCGCATGGCCAAGGCTTCTCCAGGGAGCTCTCTTGAAACAAGGACTCCATGGAAATGGTTTATTCTGGAAGTGAAATCATGAAGTCGTTGGAATAGAGCACAAAAGAGACAGCAGATAAGGAACAGAGTTCAAGGTTTCAAGTCAGTCACTCTGGTCAGCCACTGGAACCCTGTACTGCCAGGAACCTCTTGGAGACAAAGTGTCAAAGTGACTTGCCTCCACAGAGAGGAGAAAAAAGGTGGTTATTTTCATCCTGGGTAATCAGTGAGTAAGAGATGCTGTCAGAGCATTAACTTTCTGTCAGAGCATCTCCCTCCATACTCATGGTACAGGTCATGGACAGAAGAAACAAGGGCAATTTGTTACAGGTTCTGGGCACGCACAGAGACTGTACATGTGGAGCTGCTATGGCCCAACACCCAAGACTTCACCTTCAAGTAAAGAATGGTGCAGAGGTGCAAATGGGATTCAAGGGAGCCAGTGTTCTGCTTTATTCAGGATGCCTGAAGACAGAAATTACCCCAGTGGATGGAAATAACTCCAAAGGTTTGAACATGCGCTACATGGTGGGGCTGGGGACATTTATCCCAATGGCCTCAATCTTGGCTATGCGAAATAGAGCCACCCTTGTAAAGAAAAACTGGGCAACATATTTAGAAATTAAAACTACAAAGTAAGTTTTGATTCTGGAGACCAACTCCTGAGAATTTATCATGCAGATATTCTTGCAAGGTTGGAGATGAAAACAGACATACCATGTTTTCCTGAATGAGAACATTGTAAACACAGAACATGGGCAGCAATCTAAGCTTCTTTTCCTGTGGATTTAACTAAGCAAACCATGGTGGTTTTACCAGACAGGGTTCAAAAAGCAGCTATTCAAGACCAATGAGAGGGGTGTGTGTGTGTGTGTGTGTGTGTGTGTGTGTGTGTGTGAAAATGATTCCAAAAAATATGTTAAATTTAATTATTTTTTTATTTTACTTTTGGCTACATTATTTTATTTTTAAACTTGAGGTAGCTTTGAGACATGAGAGAATACATGTAAGACACAAGGTAATCTAATAAGAATTCAGAAGAGAAATAGGAACTTATGAATTAAGAGGCTCCATACCAATATTGTCCTCTTTTGAATAATAAAGAAAAGAAGAAGACTTTAAAGTGTCCTATCCTGAACTCTATCCTGATGGTTAAGCTTCATTGGAACCTAGAGCAATGTAAGTGATAAAGTTCTAGGTATACCCAGTGTACTGGCTGGTTTTGTGTGTCAACTTGACACAAGCTGGAGTTATCACAGAGAAAGGAGCTTCAGGTGAGGAAATGCCTCCATGAGATCCAGTGGTAAGGCATTTTCTCAATTTGTGATAAGGGGGGAAAGGCCCATTGTGGATGATGCCATCCCTGGGCTGGTAGTCTTGGGTTCTTTAAGAAAGCAAGCCAAGAAGAGCAAGCCAGTAAGAAACATCCCTCCGTGGCCTCTGCATCAGCTCCTGATTCCTGACCTGCTTGAGTTCCAGCCCTGACTTCCTTTGATGATGAACACCAATGTGGAGATGTAAGCTGAATAAACCCTTTCCTTCTCAACTTGCTTCTTGGTCATTATGTTTTTTTAATCAGGAATAGAAACTGTGACTAAAACACCCAGGAATGATTCCTCCTGTAATGTAACCTCCAAATCTTTCATCAGAATGGTCCCTCTGTTTCAGGTCTCCCCAAAACATCACAGTGTGCATTTAAAATACAGTTCTGGGACTAGCAAGGTGACTCAACAGATGAAGGTGCTTGCCACAAAGACAGATCACCTGAGTTAAACCTCTGGGACCCACAGGGTGGGAGAGAACTGATTCCCATTGGTGGTCCTCTGGTCTCCACACCCCTGTCCTGTGCTGTGTGTGTGTGTGTGCACGTGCACACACAATAAATAAATAAATAAATAAATAAATAAATAAATAGTTATAAACTAAAGTAGTTCATTTAAATAAAGCACAATAAGTACAATTCACTGAAGCAAAAGTCTGGATGTGAGGTAGCCGAGTTATAGTGCAATCATGGCTTCCTTTACACTGGGTGATTTCTGGACCTACCAAACCTGATCTTTCACTAGTGTTTTTTATTTGGCTTTGTTTTGTATTAGATAGTCACATGTTATCAGGATTTCATCAAGTAAAATGTCTAAATTCCTTTCACATTAGTGTTAAGTCCGTTCCCTTGACAATTGTCCCTTCAGTCCACCTCTGCCTCTGTCTACCACCCACACCACCCACCTACATGGACCATCATTAATATTTTCAAACTTCAGTGCAAAGCACAAATGAATAATGATGCTACTATCTTTGCAATAAGCTCAATAAATCTAAAGTATTCTAAAATATAAAGTTTACTGTAAAAATATTCACCTTATGCATATTGAGCCTTATCTCAAGGAAATCAAACAATTAGCCTAGGTCCTATTCCAGAAAAGCTTCCTATTAATTTAGTTTTCCAAAATATTTGTTATTGAAACATTTCCTGAGTATGATCCCTGCGTCTTTATCTCCAGTTTTGATAGCAAATATAGAAATACTTTATCCATAATCTCCAACTTCAACTGCAATATTCCTTAGCCTGGATGAGGCATGGAGATTGTCTAATCTCAAGAACCTATCTGGTGAGCGTGGAACCTGAAGCATGGTGCGGTGAAGGGGTTCCCTCCGGGCCTAACAAAGCAGAATTGGGCTTCGGGTGACTAGCTTTCCCAGCTAAGGGCTTTTTCTGGTCCTTTTGGAACTCTGTGATTCCATTGAAAACAAGTTGGTTGAAGATCAAACATCAAAAGGGTCAAAAGGGCACAAGTATCAGAAAGGGATGTACCCAGCCAAGGAGGAAGTCACCCAGTGGTGTGTCTAAGATGTGGTTACTGAACTGTTAATAATGAATGGCAGTGTTAACCTCCTTTACATTCTCTAATTAAAATAACGTTTACATTCCTAGTAGACATTTTAGAACTGGTCAACATAAAAACCATCCACTATTTCCTCACTTTTGGAATATTTCCCCCATATGAAGAAGACTCTGTCAAAACAGCTTTAATATTAAAAAAAAGTAGTAAAATGGCTTTTTATATAAAAACTGGCTAAATTTAGCAGACAGGCATCAGTAACACGCATATAGAAATAGAAGGTGGCCTGCTAGATGTGACTTCAAAGGGTTCTGCTATGGGGGAGTATGACTGATTGACAACCTCCAACTGCCACACTCTGGAGTGACCCAGATCACTCATGATCCACATTGTCCCTGTCCCAGTGACAGTGATGGCTGAAAGGCTGGAATCAAGCCACCCTAGTCTACTGCAAACCTCGGAGGAGCAGCTTGGTCTGTGTGTTTCCAGATGCCCAGACAAGAGTTTCTCACAACTGCACTGTGATACAAAATTTCTCCTGCTCAGCTTCCCTCCTGGTTCATTTTCTGTGGATTTAGGACCCTCATTGTGATAAGAAAGCTCCTGCTCATCCTTTGAGGATGTATCTTTGCTGTAGAGTGTATTCTCAGCATGAGCGAGGCCCTGAGTTCTACTGCCGAAAAGAAAAAACCCACCAAACAAAACCCTCTCACCATGTCTTACCATTTGCTTATTTGGTTCTTAGAAGATTCGGTGGTTTGAATAAGAATCCCCCTTTCCCCTTCCCTCCCACCCCCCCCAAACCCCACCTCCACCCTGAAGGCTCCTATATTTGGATGCTTAGTCATCAGGGAGTGGTGATTGTTGAGAAAGATTATGGGTGTGGCCTTCTTGGAGGAAGTAGGTCGCTGGGTTGGGCTTTGAGATTTCGGAAGTTCAATTCAGGCTCACTGGCTTTCTCCTCCTGCTGCTGGAAGATCTGGATGTACAACTCTCAGCTACTCACTCTTCCAGCATGCCTGCACACCATCATGTTCCCTGCCATGATGATAATAGACTAAACCTCTGAAACTGAAAGCCAGCCCCAATTAAATGCTTTCTTTTATAAGAATTGCCATGGTCACCAAGAACTTGACAAATATTTTTTGTTACTAATATGTCATGGTCATCTCACCGTTTGTTACACATTCACCTACATAGACTATTCTCCACAGTTAGACTAAGGGTTGTGCAGTAAGACAGTTGCCATGAGTAAGTGAAGAGCCACATAATTCAGTGCAATGCCCTACTCACAGAAGACAAAAGACCCTCCTCTTGACCTGGAGATACTTAGCACCCTTCCATTTAATCAAAAGAAAGTGTGCTAAATGCCGGGAAGCTGATAGTCTTAAAGAGAGACAAGATATAACACCAAACGCACTAAAGATGGGATGATGTTTGGATAACTGAAGTTGAAAATAGCTGACTCTGAAGTATGGGTCTTCACAGCTCCGGATCTGAAACTGGCATAGAAGGGGGGAGGGATAATGGGTCAGTACACAGTCAAAAGAATAACCCATGGTGGACCATGCCTTGCAGAACTGTGAGAGAGGCGCCAGGGAGAAAGGCAGAGGGCCTTTTACCGGAGGTGAGTTTTGTTCCCTGGGTTCTTCTTGGACATGATTTTCATGCCTCCCAGGTTAAACATTTATAAAGCACGCTTTTCTTGTTGGACGTCAGGTCATAGCTCTAGAGCCCAATCTGCCAGTGTACCCTGAATCTGGATATGGTCTTCTGCCTTGCTTTCACGCTTGCCCACATGTAACCTATAGCATGTGCCAAACGATAGTGTTTGTCTTGAGAAAGTTCTGAGAAAGAGCTGTTCTGTTAATATTTAATATGTCCTTATACTGACATTTATTTACATATTGTTCTGATCAAGTTTTTTCTGAACTCAAACAACTATCCTTGAATCGTTGCTTTCTTTGTTATTTGTGTATAAAAGTACACTGAAACTAAAATAAAGCTATTGGCAGCATCAGCCCCATTCTTCCAGGTCCAGCCGACAGCATCTGCACAAGTCTCCTGAGAAGTCGACAGGACTGAAGCATCATAAATGCTGAAACATGTCTTACTAAGTCTTAGTAAGACACAAAAGTCCTCAACGTTGTCTTCAGTGGATGCCACAAGGTGCTCTGAGCAACATCCTCACAGACATAACTAGAGCCCAGACATGGAATCATGTAGCCAGAATAAACCCCTACCCCAGCTCCTAACCTCCAATAATTCTGTGTTCTGCTTCACTAAAAAGGTCAGAGGGTAATTCACTAAGTTACTTCAGTGCCGGATTGGCAATGTAGGTGATTTTGATATTAAAAATATCCCTTCCCTTATTATTTATCTAAAAGAATGTCTGCAAAGACAGAAAATAAAAATTGACAAGTGTCCATAAATTAGTCGGAAAATGTGTAAATATGGAAAAATCAAAAGTATATTCAAAGAAATAGACGAGTAGATGCTGCAGTGCATCATAAGGAGAACGGAGGATGGAGAGGGAGGACGGATCTAAGTGGAAGATCGCACAGCCTGCTTGAGGCTCAGGGTTAAATAAATGATACTGAAGCATGGGAAAGGACTGAAATAACGTTCTTTTTAAGATTTGGGAGAAATTAATACAAATATCCTGCAGTCAAAGGAAAGTCAACGTAATGTGAGATCTAAAGCTAGGTTTTACATTTTAATTACTGTGCCTAAGAGATTCATTTAAAAAAAAAATGCTTCTAACCTATAAGCCTCCTGCCCAAGGACAGTTCCCGAATGCTGGAGTCTGTTGTTTAGGGAAGATAACAAGCAGTATGTTTTAGCTCCCCCTAGGCAGGTTTGCTTGATCCAACTGCACTCGATGTGCTTGATCACATGTAGGCAGGAAAGATATCAAGATATATGCTTCTCCCTGATTGGTTGTAAGGGGGGAGGTACACAGACAGGAACTGAGTCAGGATGAATGCTTGCTCCTGATTGGGCCTACTGTGTAAATATGCAGTCTTATGCGTTTGCCTTTATAAGTCTCTGAAAAATGTGGTGTGCGGTCATTTTCTGGAAACTCCAAAATGGACCAGGCCAGAGTCCATTATTCTGGCCAGTATTTAATTGAAGCTTGCTTCAAATTTGACTCAAAAATTGTAGTGATAATCTTATTCTTGCCCTACAGGAATAACAGTAAGTGTAATTGTGGAAACATAAGACATTTAAAAATGTGACCTCTCCACCAAAGAAGATAATGAAAACTTCAGTGCAAGCATGTTTCATGAGCTTAGTGAGATTTGAATATGCATGCCAAGAAGAGAGTCAAACTGACAAACTGGTCAATACCATACGAAGCTTATAAAATATTGAACATAAGTAAAACAATCCATGGATGTGCAAGAACACAAAAGAGCCACTGGCATCTTCGAGGCAGTTCCAGTTTGGGGCAGGAAACACTAGAGTAACATCTTTAAAACATATTTAAATCTTTAAAGAGTCTTTCTTTCTTTCTTTCTTTTTGTCTGTCTGTCTGTCTTTCGTACCCCCTCCCTGTCTCTGAATGTTCCCCATCCCATACCTCCGATACCTGTCCCCAAGAGGATGTCCCCACCCCAATCCCATCCCCACCCTACCGGACCTCCCCACTCCCTGGGCCTCAAGTCTTCAAGTGTGAGGTGCATCTCCTCTCACAGAGTCCAGACCCAGCAGTCCTCTGCTGCATATGTGTTGTGGGCCTCACATCAGCTGGTGTATGCTGCCTGGTTGGTGGCTCAGTGTCAGGTTAATCGAGACTGCTGGTCCTCCTACAGGGTAGCCCTCCTCCTCAGCTTCTTCCAGCTTTTCCCTAATTCAACCCCAGGGGTCACCAGCTTCTGTCCATTGGTTGGTTGTAAGTATCTGCATCTGACTCTTTCAGCTGCTAAGCTCCTGTTTGTTAGCACACCATAGCATCAGTAATAGTGTCAGGCCTTGGGGCCTCCCCTTAAGCTGGGTCCTACTTTGGACCAGTCACTGGACCTTCTTTTCCTCAGTCTCGTCTCCATTTTTGTTCCTGCAGTTCTTTCAGACAGGAACAATTCTGGGTCAGAGATCTTGACTGTGGGATGGCAATCCCACCCCTCCACTTGATGTCCAGTCTTTCTACTGGAGGTGGACTCTACAAGTTCTGAAAGAAATGCTTTTCCTCCCCTCGTCCCCTCTCCAGAGATAAGGCCACCTTGCTAGCAGGTATTTCCTGTGGGATGGGCATTCCTCCCCTCCCATCTCCGGAGATAAGGTCACCTAGCTAGCAGATGTCCCCTCCCCCCCTCCAAGCACATGGGAGAAACAGGTTAGAAAGCATGTAGGCTGGGAGGGAGGGGCTGATTAAGCCCCTGCTACCTCATTCCCTAAAGACCAACCAGTTTAAAAGTCACACTGTTCTGCCAATCACATTGTACCTAATGGCGGCTGCTCTAAAATCCTATATAAGGTCCCTGAACAGGCTCCACAGGGTCTCCTCTGCTCATGTGCAGGACGACCCCAATGCATTGGAAATAATTAACCTCTTGCTGATTGCATCGCTCTCAATCTCCGTGTCTTTTCGAGGGAGAACTACTGGACCTTCGTGGGTTCAACAGTTCCCTCTCCCCCCTGTAGGGCATTTCATCTAAGGTCCCCCCCTTTGAGTCCAGAGGGTCTCTCACCTCCCAGGTCTCTGGTACTTTCTGTAGGGTTCACACACACACACACCCCACCTCCCGAGGTTGCCCTTTTCCATTCTTTCTGCAGGCTCTCAGGACTTTAGTCCCATTCCCCCTCCCAATACCTGATCAGGTTCCCCTCTTCCCCTCCCTGTACCCTTTCCCACCCAGGTCCCTCCCTCCCTTCCTCTCCACACCTCCCCTGCTTGTGATCACTTTTTTCTTTTTTTCTCTCTCCCAAGTGGGATTGAGGCATCCTCACTTGGACCCTTTGACTTGTTAAAATTCTTCTTGAGTTCTGTGGATTATATCTGGGTATTCTATACTTTGGGGGCTAATATCCACTTATCAGTGAGTACATACCATGGATGTCCTTTTGGGTCTGAGTTACCTCACTCAGGATCATATTTTCTAGTTCCATCCATTTGCCTACAAAACTCACGGTGTCCTTAAAGATTTTAACTTTTTTAAGTAATAAGAAAAATATGTTCTCACAATTTTATACCTAGTCAATCTATTCTTCAGACATAAAGACCACCAAGGCCTGAGAACACATGAAAGCTCAGGACATGCTCCAGCGAGCCCTTCCTTAATAAGCTACTAGAAAGCAACCCAGAATCAGGAAGATTACTGCAAATGCTTCAGGTTAAGATTCGCAGTGAGCAGTAAATACCTTCAGTTATGGAGGTACATAACTACAGGGTTAGGCTGAGGGAGAGAATGTCACTTCCGGATGTTCCAACATTGTGTCTCAAAAAGGCAACAATAGGAAGCAGAGAAGCACAGACCCAGTGCAAACCAGTTAGATCCTCCAAGCCACACCCTTTGAGGGTGAATATGCATGAAGGGTGAAGTCCATAGAAGACTTAGGATATGCTGCCCTGAGCTCAGCATGAGGCACACTGGTTTTCTGTTTGTTTCTCTGCTAAAGAAACAGGTGATTTAATTTCTTTAAATGCAAGTTTAAGGAGCTAGGTTTGAAACTGACAAATTAGTCATAGTTGAAGTTTAAGAGTCCAAAGGTTAAGGAGAGAGCTACTCAATAAAACTAAGGGGTGGGGCAGAGAAAAGAAGTAACCTTTTTTTTTTTTTTCATTTTGGGTTTGCTTTGTTTGTTTATTTGTTTCCTGAAACTGGGCTTCTCTGTGTAGCCCTGGCTGTCCTGGAACTCCCTCTGTAGAAGTGACTGTTTTAAGTGCTGGTTGTAGCTGATCTCTTGAATTTGGAAATGCTCTTGCATCTTTTCCAGTCTTATGTTCTGTATAGTTAAGACATGGGCTGATATTTCGTTCAAACAGACGCTAGAACGTCATAGTGGAGGGTGTTGGGTGGAACTGGTCACCAGAAAAGACATGAAAGAGCACCCTGACCAATCAGAACAGCCTTCCTGAATTCCTGTATTAGAACGGACAGTTACATTATCACTAAGATGTCTCCTAGCCAGAAACTCTATAAAAATTCACCGATGTCATGGTCCAGGCAATAATTGATTTTTTTTTGTTGTTGTTGTTTGTTTGTTTAAAAAGTCTGTTCATCAGGCTTCTGTCTCAGCAAACTTCTCCTTTTTGAACTCTGGACACACCACTAGGCTATAAAAACATAGGTAAGCATATGATTTTCCAACTTTCTTTCCCCCGGGTCCTAATCCACATCTGTATCAAGGAGCTTCTTATTGATAGAGAGGAGACAGGTTAAATTTTTCTCCTATTGAGCCACAGTATCTTGGAAAACACCAAGTTTAGACTCCAGGTGAATGTTCGAGAGGACCAGAGTATTTATGATTCAGACAGTACCCAGTGGAAGAAGAGTGTCCAAACCCTAGATTTAGAAGATTAGCATTGAAGGCAACCCTGATAAGTGGTAGATATTCTCAAATATTATATTCAGTGTCACAGTCAGTGGAGGGCGTGAGAGGAAGCCACAGCTTCCTTCCTTTTACTTGAGATTTCATCAGCTAACCAGGGTGGTTTTTGGTTCCATATACACTTGGAAGTGTTTTCTTATATTTCTATAAAATAAAGACTGCAGTGAATAAGTAGCTGTCTCTGAGACAGAACATGTTCTGTCTTGAACAATCTTGGTTGTTCCAAGCCACGCATGTGAGATGTCTCTCCATTTGTGTGTGTGTGTGTATGTTGTCTGTGTGGTGTGTGTGTGAGTACAGATGTATGTGAATGTGTGTGTGAGTGTGTATGAGTGTGTGGTGTGCGTGTGTGTATATGTGTGTGGTGTCTATGTGATGTGTGTATGTACATATATATGTGAGTGTGTGTGAGTGTATATGTAAGTGTGTAGTGTGTGAGTGTACATGTGTGTGGTGTCTGTATGTGAGTGTGTATGTGTGTATGGTGTCTGTGTGTGTGGGTGTGTATATGTGTGTGGTATATGTGAGTGTGTGTTTGTGTGTGTGAGTGTGTGTATTTGTGGTGTGTGTATGTTGCGTGTGTTATGTGTGTTGTGTGTGTTGTCTATGAGGGTGCATGTGTGAGTGTTGTGTGTATGTATGTGAGTGTGTATGGTATGTGTGTATAGGTGTGGTATGTGTGTTGCCTGGTGTATGTGGTGTGTGATGTGTGTGCATGCATGTGAGTATATTGTGGTATGTGTATGTATGGTGTGTATGTGTGTGTGTGTCTGTGGTGTCGGGGGATATGATATCTTTGTGGTCTATGTGTGTGGTGTGGTGTGTCTGAGTGTGTATGTGTGTGTGTCTGAGTGTGTATGTGTGTGTCTGAGTGTGTGTGTGTGTCTGAGTGTGTGTGTGTGTGTGTCTGAGTGTGTGTGTCTGAGTGTGTGTGTGTGTGTCCTCTTCAAACCTTCCATCAGTACTTTATAGTTTTCTTACAAAGTTCTTCCCACCTATTTGAATAATTATCCTGAGCACTTCGTTTACTTAGTTTTGATTTATTTTTCAGTTGCTTCATAGAAATTCTACTGACTGGTATGTGTTGATCTTATATTCTGTAATAGCAATTCTCACGATGTCTTAATTGAATCTTCAGGGATTTATATACACATAAGTTCATGTCGCCTATATACACCAATAGATGGATCCCTGCTTTCCAGTGTGGAATACCCACATTTGCGTTTAAAATTATTTACTTATTGTTACTGAGTGAGTGTGAGCCTGTGACTCAGGGATAGAGAGAGGAAGCACATGTGCTTTGGAGTCAGTTCTCTTGGTCCATCGCCCATCCTTAGGTGGGTTCTGGGGCTCAAACTCATGTCCTGGCTTTACCAGCTGAGTCTCTCGGTTGCCTAAGTGCT
Source organism: Rhynchomys soricoides (assembly GCA_019843965.1). Classification (NCBI taxonomy): domain Eukaryota; kingdom Metazoa; phylum Chordata; class Mammalia; order Rodentia; family Muridae; genus Rhynchomys; species Rhynchomys soricoides. The sequence goes on along the minus strand of JADRCH010000169.1, from coordinate 1,896,791 downwards.
GTTTCTGTCTGCACCTGCGTACTAGAGTAGACCATGCCACCCTATGTCGATGAAAGTGATACTAGTTTGCTCTTATCTTCTGTAGCATGCATATCTAACTTAATTTTTAAAAAGATTATCAGTGTCAATTTCCCCTCAATTTTATCAGGACCCCAACCACCATCCTCTTCCTACCTGGATCATGTGACAGACACCCTGTTCTGTCCACACCAAGCCTGTGCTGAGACTTTACAGCCTGCATTTTCCAGACTCCCTTGCCCTCTGACTTCCTATTTTACTCTGTTGCTAGAGGCTAAAGGCCTGAAAAGAGAAAATCATTCTTTCCAGTTTTCCAGTTCTGATCAGCATTGACAGCACATCTGCATCTTATGAGCCCTCTACTCTTTAAGGAACACTTAGCATCAGTTCAAATGCTTCCCTTAGACAAGCAACAGCTCCCCTGAACTCAGAAAAGCTGCAGCCTCTTACAAATGTGTGCGTGTGTGTGTGAAAAATTAAAAAGTATAGGAAGTCAAATCAAACTTGGTGTTCTGCTGCCACCTAGTGGACATAATTTATAACTGCAATGCCAGCAGTCCAAGCTTTAGGGAATTTCTTTTCTTCCTTCCTTTCTTTTTTTTTTTTTTAATACTTTATTTACATTTCAAATATTTCCCCCTTTCCAGATCTCCCCCTTGGAACCTCCCTATTCACTCCCTTCTCCCCTTGCCTCTATGGGGGTATTCCCCCACCCAACCACTCTCATCTTCCCTCCTTGGCATTCTCCTATACTTGGGGGATCTAACACCCTCAGACCCAGGGGCCTCTCCTCCCCCTGATGGCTAACAAGACCCTTCTCTGCCACATATCTGGCCAGCACCATGGGTCCCTCCCTGTGTATTCTTTGGTTGGTGATCCAGTCTCCGGGAACATTGAGGGGGTCAGGTGAATTGCCACTGTTGCTCCCTCCCTGGGGCAGCAAACTCCCTCAGCTCCTTCAGTCCCTTCTTCAACTCCCCCATCTGAGACCTCACACTCAGCCCAATGGTTGCTGTGAAGTGATTCTTGGATATTCTGAACTTTGGGGCTAATAACCACTTATCAGTGAGTACATACCGTGTTCATTCTGTCGTGACTGCGTTACCTCGATCAAGATGATATTTTCAAGTTCCATCCATTTGCCTGTGAATTTCATGAAGTCATTGTTTTTAATAGCTGAGTAGTATTCTGTTGTGTAAATGTACCACATTTTCTGTATCCATTCCTCTGTTGAGGGACATCTGGGTGGTTTCCAGCTTCTGGCTATTATAAATATGGCTGCTATGAACATAGTGGAACATGTGTCTTTATTACATGTTGGAGCATCTTCTGGGTATATGCCCAGGAGTGGAATAGCTGGGTCCACAAGTAGTATTATGTTCATTTTCTGAGGGTCCACCAAACTGATTTACAGAGAGGTTGTATCATCTTGCATTCCCACCAGCAATGGAGGAGTGTTCCTCTTTCTCCACATCCTCGCCAACATCTGCTGTCACCTGAGTTTTTGATCTTAGCCATTCTGACTGGTGTGAGGTGGAATCTCAGGGTTGTTTTGATTTGCATTTCCCTGGTGAGTAAGGATGTTGAACATTTCTTTAGGTGCTTCTTGGCCATTCGAGTTTTCTCAGTTGAGAATTCTCTATTTAGCTCTGTTCCTCATTTTTGATAGAGTTATTTGGATCTCTGGAGTCTAGCTTCTTGAGTTCTTTGTATATTTGGATATTAGCCCTCTGTCAGACATAAGATTGGAAAAGATCTTTTCCCAATCTGTAGGTTGCCGCTTTGTCCTATTGACAGTGTCTTTTGCCTTACAGAAGGTTTGTAATTTCATGAGGTCCCATTTGTCGATTCGTGATCTTAGATCACAAGCCATAGGTGTTCTGTTCAGGAACTTTTCCCCTGTGCCCATGTGTTCAAGACTTTTCCTCACTTTCTCTTCTATTAGATTCAGTGTATCTGGTTTTATGTGGAGGTCCTTGATCCACTTGGACTTGAGCTTTGTACAGGGAGATAGGAATGGATCAATTCAAAATCTTCTACATGTAGACCGCCAGTTGAACCAGCACCATTTGTTGAAGATGCTGTCTTTTTTCCACTGTATGGCTTTAGCTCCTTTGTCAAATATCAAGTGACCATAAGTGTGTGGGTTCATTTCTGGGTCTTCAGTTCTATTCCATTGATCTACCTGCCTGTCACTGTACCAATACCATGTAGTTTTTCTCACTACTGCTCTGTAGTACAGCTTGAAATCAGGATTACTGATTCCCTCAGAAGTCCTTTTATTGTTGAGAATATTTTTTGCTATCCTGGGGTTTTTGTTATTCCAAATGAATTTGAGAATTGCTCTTTCTAACTCTATGAAGAATTGAGTTGGGATTTTGATGGGGATTGCATTGAATCTGTAGATTGTTTTCGGCAGGATGGCCATTTTAACTATATTAATCCTGCCAATCCATGAGCGTGGGAGATCTTTCCATCTTCTGAGGTCTTCTGTGATTTTTCTTCAGAGACTTGAAATTCTTGTCATACAGATCTTTCACTTGTTTGGTTAGAGTCACACCAAGATATTTTATATTGTTTGTGACAATTGTGAAGGGTGTCATTTCCCTAATTTCTTTCTCAGCCTGTTTATCCTTAGAGTATAGGAAGGCTACTGATTTGCTTGAGTTAATTTTGTATCCACCCACTTTGCTAAAGGTATTTGTCAGCTGTAGCAGATCTCTAGTGGAGTTTTTCAGGTCATTTAAGTATACCATCATATCATCTGCAAATAGTGATATTTTGATTTCTTCCTTTCCTATTTGCATCCCTTTGACCTCCTTTTGTTGTCTAATTGCTCTAGCTAGAACTTCAAGTACTATATAGAATATATAGGGAGAGAGAGGGCAGCCTTGTCTAGTCCCTGATTTTAGTGGGATTGCTTCAAGTCTCTCTCCATTTAGTTTGATGTTGGCCATTGGTTTACTGTATATTGCTTTTACTATGTTTAGGTATGCTCCTTGAATTCCTGATCTTTCCAAGTCTTTTATCATGAAGGGATATTGAATTTTGTCAAATGCCTTTTCAGCATCTAAGAAATGACCATGTGGTTTTTTTCTTTGAGTTTGTTTATGTAGTGGATTACATTGATGGATTTCTGGGTATTGAACCATCCCTGCATCCCTGGGATGAAGCCTACTTGATCATGGTGAATGATTGTTTTGATATGTTCTTGGATTTGGTTTGCAAGAATTTTATTGAATATTTTTGCATCGATATTCAAAAGGGAAATTGGTCTGAAGTTTTCTTTTATTGTTGAGTCTTTGTGAGGTTTTGGTATCATTGTAACTGTGGCCTCATAGAATGAATTGGGTAGTGTTCCTTCTGTTTCTATTTTGTGGAATAGATTGAAGAGTATTGGTATTAGGTCTTCTTTGAAGATCTGATAGAATTCTGCACTGAACCCATCTGGTCTTGGGCTTTTTTTGGTTGGGAGACTTTTAATGACTGCTTCTATTTCTTTAGGGGTTATAGGACTGTTTAGATGGTTTATCTGATCCTGACTTAACTTTGCTATTTGGTATCTGTCTGGGAACTTGTCCATTTCATCCAGATTTTTTAATTTTGTTGCATATAGGCTTTTGTAGTAGGATCTGATCATTTTTTTAATTTCCTCAGAATCTGTTGCTATATCTCCCTTTTCATTTCTAATTCTGTTAATTTGGATACTATCTCTCTGACCTCTGGTTAGTCTGGCTAAGGGTTTTTCTATCTTGTTGATTTTCTCAAAGAACCAGCTCCTGGTTTTGTTGATTCTTTGTATAGTTCTTTTAGTTTCTAGTTAGTTGATTTCAGCCCTTAATTTGATTATTTCCTGCCTTCTACTCCTCCTGGGTGTATTAGCTTCTTTTTGTTCTAGAGCTTTCAGGAGTGCTGTTTAGCTGCTAGTATATGCTCTCTCCAGTTTCTTTTGGAGGCATTCAGAGCTATGAGTTTTCCTCTTAACACTGCTTTCATTGTTTCCCATAGGTCTGGGTATGTTGTACTTTCATTTTCATTAAATTCTAGGAAGTCTTTAATTTCTTTCTTTATTTCTTCCTTCACCAATTTATCATTGAGTAGATTGTTGTTCAGCTTCCATGTGTATGTGGGCTTTCTGTTGTTGTTGTTGTTGTTGTTGTTGTTGTTGTTGCCATTGAAGACCAGCCTTATTCCGTAGTGATCTGATAGGAGGCATGGGATTATTTCAGTCTTCTTATATCTGTTGAAGTTTGTTTTGTGACCAATTATATGATCAGTTTTGGAGAAGGTACCATGAGGTGCTGATAACAAGGTATATTCTTTTGATTTAGTATGAAATGTTCTATAGATATCTGTTAAATCCGTTTGGTTCATAACATCTGTTAATTTCACTGTGTCTCTGTTTAGTTTGTGTTTCCATGATCTGTCCATTGATGATAATGGGGTGTTGAAGTCTTTCATTATTATTGTGTGAGGTGCAATGTGTGCTTTGAGCTTTAGTAGAGTTTCTTTTATGAATGTGGGTGCCCTTGCATTCTGGGCATAGATGTTCAGAATTGAGAGTTCTTCTTGGTAGATTTTTCCTTTGATGAGTGTGAAGTGTCCTTCCTTATCTTTTTTAATGACTTTTGGTTGAAAGTTGATTTTATCCGATATTAGAATGGCTACTCCAACCTGTTTCTTGGGGCCATTTGCCTGGAAAATTGTTTTCCAGCCCTTTAGACTGAGGTAGTGTTTGTCTTTAACATGGAGGTGCATCAAAATGCTTGGTCCTGTTTATGGATCCAGTCTGTCAGTCTATGTCTTTTTATTGGGGAATTGAGTCCACTGATGTTAAGAGATATTAAAGAATAGTGATTATTGCTTCCTGTTATTTTCGATGTTGTTTTTATTTTTGTGTGGCTATCTTCTTTTGAGTTTGTTGAAAGATTGCTTTCTTGCTTTTTCTTGAGTGTAGTTTCCCTCTTTGAGTTGGTGTTTTCCATCTATTATTCTTTGTAGGGCTGAGTTTGTGGAAACATACTGTGCAAATTTGGATTTGTCATAGAATATTTTGGTTTCACCATCTATGATTATTGAGAGTTTTGCTGGATATAGCAGCCTTGGCTGGCATTTGTGTTCTCTTAGAGTCTGTATGAGATCTGCCCAGGATCTTCTAGCTTTCATAGTCTCTGGTGAGAAGTCTGGTGTAATTCTGATAGGTCTGCCTTCATATGTTACTTGCCCTTTTTCCCTTATTACTTTTAATAGTCTTTCCTTATTTTGTGTATTTGGTGTTTTGACTATAATGTGATCAGAGGAGTTTCTTTTCTGTTTCAGTCTATTTGGAGTACTGTAGGCTTCTTGTATATTTATGTTCATCTCTTTCCTTAGGTTAGGGAAGTTTTCTTCTATAATTTTGTTGAAGATATTTACTGGTCCCTTAAGTTGGGAATCTTCACTCTCTTCTATACCTATTATCCTCAGGTTCTGTCTTCTCATTGCATCCTGGATATCCTGGATGTTTTGGGTTAGGAGCTTTTTGCGTTTTCTTTGACTGTTGTGTCAATGTTTTCTATGGTATCTTCTGCACCTGAGATTCTCTCTTCCATCTCTTGTATTCTGTTGGTGATGCTTGCATCTATGACTCCTGATTTCTTTCTTAGGTTTTCTAACGCCAGGGTTGTCTCCCTTTGTGATTTCTTTATTGTTTCTATTTCTGTTTTTAGTTCCTGGATGGTTTTGTTCATTTCCTTCATCTGTTTGATTGTGTTTTCCTGCAATTCTGCCTGTTTGATTGTGTTTTCCTGTAATTCTTTAAGGGATTTTTGGTTTCCTCTTTAAGGGCTTCTAGTTGTTTACCTGTGTTCTCTTGTATTTCTTTAAGGGAGTTATTAATTTCCTTCTTAAAATCTTCTATTATCCTTTTGAGATGTTATTTTAAGTCTCAGTCTTCCTTTTCTGGTGTGTTGTTGTATCCAGGGCTTGCTGTGGTGGGAGAGCTAGGTTCTGATGATGCCAAGTAGCCTTGGTTTCTGTTCCTTGTGTACTTGCCCTTGCCTTTAGCCATCTGGTTATCTCTGGTGTTAGCTGGTCTTATTCTCTCTGACTGTGGCTTGTCCTTCCTGCAAGCGTAGGTGCCAATACTCCTTGAAGACCACTTCTCTCTGAGAGGAATTTGGGTTTGGAGAACTGTGGTACAGGGTCAGCTCTGGAGTGCAGAAAGAAACAAGAAGGATCTAATCCACAGCTATCCCTTCTTTCCTGTGTCCTGATGGCTCTGCAAGGGTCCCTCTTGGTCCAATGAATTTGAAAAGCAGTGATGGTCTTGCCTGTGCTCGAAGGCTTGTCAGCACTCCTAGGAGGCCAGCTCTCTGGCACTATTTGAGTATGGAGCCCTGTGTCACAGGATCTGCTCCCTGGCCACCGAAAGAAACCAGAAGCCTTCTCCTCAGTCTCTGTGTCCTGGGTATTCCAGGTGGGGGCCTCTGAGCAGACAGACTTGCCCACACTCCTGGGAAGCTTTCTCCCAGTGCTGTTTGGCTATGGAGCCCAGCTGGCCCAAGCAGAAGTCTCCCACCACAGATGGAAACCGGGAGGTTCCTTCCTCCAGGCTGTTCCTCAGTCCCTATGTCCTAAGGATTCTGGGCAAGTCCCACTGAGCAGTGTTACTCCTCTTACCTCCTCCTTCAGGCTTTTCCACACTCCTGAGAGGCTAGCTTTCTCCCAGTGCTATTTGGTTATGGAGCCCTGGTAGCCCAAGCAGAGATCTCCTGTCACAAATGGAAACCGGAAGGCTCCTTCCTCCAGGCTGTTCCTTAGCCCCTTTGTACCAAGATTTCCAGGAGAGTCCTGCTGAGCAGTTTTAGTCCTCTTACCCCCTCTCACTTGTTTTTCCACACTCCTGGGCGGCTAGCTTTCTCCTGGTGCTATTTGGCTATAGAGCCCTGGTGGCCCAGGCAGAGGTCTCTCAGCTTTAGGGAATTTCAAAGAATTTCCTAAAGCTTATTTCAAAGGCCTGTTCTCCACAAAACTGGAAAAGACAGATGCCACTTACTAAAGTTAAATCATGGTCAGATAAACTATTGAAACAGCCCCATAACCCCTAAGGAAATAGGAGTCATTAAAAATCCTCCAACCAAAAAAATAACAGCCCAGGACCAGATGGTTTTAGTGTGTAATTCTTCCATATTTTCAAACAAGAGCTAATATCAATACTCCTCAAATTATTCCACAAAATAGAAACAGAAAGAACTCTTCCAAACTCATCCTGTGAAGCCACAGTCACTCTTATACCCAAACCACATAAAGACTCAACAAAGAAAAAGAACTTCAGACCAATTTCTCTTATTGATATTGATGCAAAAACACTCAATAAAATACTTGCAAACCAAATCCAGGAATGCATCAAAAATATCACCCACCATGATCAAGTAGGTTTCATCCCAGGGATGTAGATATGGTTCAATATATGAAAATCCATCAATATAATCCACCATATAAATAAACTGAAGGAAAACAATTACATGATCATCTCATTAGATGCTGAAAAAGCCTTTGACAAAATCCAACATCCTTCATGTTAAAAGTCTTAGAGAGATTACATATACAAGGCACACACCTAAAGACAATAAAAGCAATATACAACAAGCCAATAGCCAACATCAAGTTAAGTGGAGAGAAATTTAAAGCAACTCCTCTAAAATTGGGAATAAGACAAGGCTGTTCACTCTCTCCATACCTATTCAATACAGTACTTGAAGTTCTAGCTAGAACAATAAGACAACCAAAGGAAATCAAGGGTGTACAAATTGAAAGGAAGAAGTCAAAGTATTCGAAGACCGCTATTAGCAGATGACATGACAGTATACATAAGCAACCCCAAAATTCTAACAGAGAACCCCTACAGCTGACAAACACCTTCATCAAAGTGGCTGGATACAAAATTAACTCAAAAAAAAAAAATCAGTAGTCTTCCTTTATACAAATGATAAACAGACTGAGAAACAAATTAGGGAAACAATACACTTTATAACAGCCAGAAATAAAGTAACCTGAATTAACTCTAACCAAGAAAGTGAAAGATCTGTATGACAAGAACTTCAAGAAAGAATTTGAGGAAGACATCAGAAGATAGAAAAATCTCCCATGCTTAGGATCAGTAGAATTAACATACTGAAAATGGCCATTCTACCAAAAGCAATTTACAGATTCAATGCAATTCTTTATAGACCCAGAGCTAGAAAGACACATATGGTATGTACTCACTTGTAAGTGGACATTAGCTATAAAGTTCAGGACAACTGGTCATGCTACAATCCACAGAATGAATGAACAAATAAATACATAAATAAATAAATAAATAAATAAATAACAAAAACTAGGTAATGAGGGATCCCAAGGGGGGGGGTGTGAATCTCACTCAGAAGGGGATACTAAATAGTCATTGTAGGTAGATGGATGGAGGGAACTGGGTAGGAGAGGATGTGATGGAGGGAAAGGGGATGGCAATCAGGTGTGGGAAGAGGGGACAAGAGAAGGCTAGGTGTGAGAATGGAAATTGGTGGGGGCAGGGGTCATCTCTGGTGACTAGCTGGAGGCCTAGGAGAGGAGAGGATACAGGTAGTCTATGGGAGTAGCCCTAGCTTAGAGTCCTACCAGAGGGAGATACAGAGACTGAAGTGTCCACCTGTAGCCAGGAAGAACTTCCGGAGAAAGGGGGGGAGAGATCAATCCACCCACAAAACCTTCAACCCAAAATTTGTCTTGCCTACAAGATGTTTAGGGATAAAGACAGATCAGAGACTGGGGGAAATGCCCAACTTGAGACCCATCCCACATGAGAGAGCCAACCCCTGACACTATTAATGATGCTCTGATATGCTTGTGGACAGGAACCTAGCACAAGTGCCTTCTGAGAGGCTTCATCCAGCAGCAGATGGAGCAGATGCAGAGAGCCTCAGCCAATCATCAGACAGAGCCTAGAGAGTCTTGTGGAAGAGTGGGGGGTGAGAGTTAAATTGAGTAAGTCAAACGGATCAAGGACAACACAAGACAACCTAAAGAGTCAACTAACCTGAGATCATGAGGGCTCACAGAACCTAGGCCACCAACAAGGGAGCATGCAGGAGCTGGACCTAGACCTTTTACACATTTATAGCAAATGTACTGTTTGGTTTTCATGTGGATCCCCTAACAAGTGCAGCGGAGTGCATTCTTAGATTCTATTCTCTGCCTTTGAATCCCTGCCCCCTTATTTGGTCTGCATGGTTGGGCCTCAGTGGGACAGGATGTGCCTAGACCTGCTGGGACTAAGTGTCCAGCGTGGGGTGGTATCCAAGGGAGGTTCTTCTTTTCTAAGGAAAGGAAAAGGGGCTTGGGAGGATATGTAAGGGTAGTACTGGAAAGAGAGGAGGGGGGGGAGCTGTAATCAAGATGTAAATAAAAGTGAATAAAAAATTAAAATGTATATGTGTGTATATATGTATGCATATACACATATAAATGATCCGTGTGTGTGTGTGTGTGTGTGTGTGTGTGGTGTGACCAGCCAAAATTTTATAGCTAGTCCTAATAAATCATCTGTGTTCATATCTGATCCTGAAACCAACTAATTTAATCAGAAACCATCTGTTGCATGTAATTTTAAAATCCCCGCTATGGCCTTCCCAGGGCTGTGCTCTCAGCTCAGCTCCAAGAATGTGCTGCTGCTGATCCCACTCCCGACATAACCAACAGCTGGTTCTCTAACCAGGAACTGCTCTCCCTCAACCTCTCGAGGTTGGCTCCATCAAGCCTCTAACAACCGCCCAGGCTGTGCCTTTACTCTGCCCACCTTCATTCTGTGGACAGTTCTAACACTTTAAAACCAGTCAGATAACACAACTGCTGTGGGCAGATCTATTCCCCACACTCATGAGCTATCCTGTGTCAGAATTCCACCAGTGGCAGAGGCAGCCACCGGTTCTAGTTGCTCCCAGGATTTACATGGTATTTGTCCTCCTCTCCCCAAAGCCTGGCCAAAAGCCACCTCTCTATCTTGTCCACTCTGCTTCTTCCTGAGACTTGGAATTCCCACTTTTTTTTCCTTCCCCCAGCAATTGGCCCCTGATGCGCTGCCTTTTTTGAAACAATCAAGAACCAATTAGGAAAACAATACCGCCAACTACAACCATCCATAAATTTTTCTAATGATTCCAAATTTTCTGACTCTAAAATAATTATATTTAAATAACCTTACTACTTGCAATGTTTGGGCCAGATGTTGCTTTAGCAGAATTTAATCACTTTCGTGTTTCAAATTGATATAGAAATAAATTGAATATACCTTGTTTCAAAATATAATACTTTCTTTGAGACAAGGAGCAAATTGCTTCAGCTTGGGTGTCAGCATAGTCATCTGTAGAATGGGGATCAAGAATGTGTTTAAAAATAGTACCGTCTGCTCTGTCCCCTGCCCTCCTCTACCCCCTATCCCCACAGTGCTGCCTCCTGACAACACTTTTCCACATACACCAGTATGGCAAGTGTTTTCTCTCATTTCTGGGAACTGTGAGTGTGACACTCTTCCCCAGAGCCTCTCCTGTTTCTCCACAGACCACACATGACTGGTCGTATCATAAAAGAACGTAGAACAGGCAGACCTTGGGAGCGAACTCCTCAGCCAGTCCCATTACACCCAGAGGAAGCTCCACTCCCAGGTGCTCTAACACGCCCAGGATCACAACATCACAGAATTCCAGAAGCTTGGTCAAACCAGGATCTCTGGGTGCCAGAGGCAACTTGACTCCCAGGAGCTCTGACACACCCAGGATCTCAGGATCCCAGGATCCCAGAGACAGCTGGTCTCTGAGGAGTTCTGACACAACCAGGATCACAGGAAGGATAGGCTCCAGTCAGATGGCAGGAGGCAAACATAAGAACATAAGCAGCAGAAATCAAGGTTACCTGGCATCATCAGAACCCAATTCTCCTAACATAGCAAATCCTGGATATACCATCACACCGGAAAAGCAAGATTCAGATCTAAAATCACTTCTCATGATGATGATAGAGGATTTTAAGGACATAAATAACTCCCTTAAAGAAATACAGCAGAACACAGGTAAACAGATAGAAGTCCTTAAAAGATGAAACACAAAATCCCTTAAAGAATTACAGGAAAACACAATCAAACAGGTGAAGAAAATGAACAAAAAGATCCAGGATCTAAAAATGGAAATAGAAACAATAGTGAAATCACAAAGGGAGACAACCTGGGGGTTAGAAAACCTAGGAAAGAGATCAGGAGTCATAGATGCAAGCAGCACCAACAGAATACAAGAGATAGAAGAGAGAAGCTCAGGTGCAGAAGATACCATAGAAAACACTGACACAACAGTCAAAGAAAACGCAAAAAGCTCCTAACCCAAAACATCCAGGATATCCAGGATGCAATGAGAAGACCAAACCTAAGAATAATAGGTATAGAAGACAGAGAATATTTCCCAACTAAAAGAGCCAGTAAATATCTGCAACAAAATTATATAAGAAAACTTAAAGAAAGAGATGAACATAAACATTCAAGAAATCTACAGAACTCCAAATAGACTGGACCATAAAAGAAATTCCTCCTGTCACATAATAATCAAAACGCCAAATGCACTAAACAAAGGAAGAATATTAAAAGCAGTAAGGGAAAAAGGTCAAGTAATATATAAAGGTAGATCTATCAGAATTACATCAGACTTCTCACCAGAGACTAATGAAAGCTAGAAGATCCTGGGCAGATCTCATACAGACCCTAAGAGAACACAAATGCCAGCCCAGGCTACTATACCCAGCAAAACTCTCGGTAGTCATAGATGGTGAAACCAAAATATTCTATGACAAATCCAAATTTACACAATATCTTTCCACAAATCCAGCCCTACAAAGGATAATAGATGGAAAACACCAACACAAGGAGAGAAACCACACCCTAGAAAAAGCAAGAAAGTAATCTTTCAACAAACCCAAAAGAAGATAGCCACATAAATATAATACCACCTCTAATAACAAAAATAACAGGAAGTAGCAATCACTTTTACTTAATATCTCTTAACATCAATGAACTCTATTCTCCAATAAAAAGTCATAGATTAACAGACTGAATACATAAACAGGACCCAGCATTTTGCTGCATACAGGAAATGCACCTCAGTGACAAAGACAGACACTACCTCAGAGTAAAAGGTTGGAAAACAATTTTCCAAGCAAATGGTCCAAAGAAACAAACTTGAATAGCCATTCTAATATCAAATAAAATCAACTTTCAACCAAAAGTTATCAAAAAAGATAAAGAAGGACACTTCATCCTGGTCCAAGGAAAAAAAAATCTACCAAGATGAACTCTCAATTCTGAACATCTATGCTCTAAAAGTCATAGACAGTATAATAATAATAGATGTTTAAAATATACAAATATGGCACAGTTCAGGTAAGTGACACATTCAGAAGGATAGATAAGACTCAAGGGATTGTTTTCCAAAGCAGTCTTTAACAGTGATTATAACTGAAATGATTATAATTTTATAGGGTTTTACCAAAGTCCACTGGTACAATTTATTTGTTGCTAATACTTTGAATTCTTTTATTTTCTACATCTGTGGTTTAACTATTCAAAACTTAAATGTCCTGAAAAAAAAAAATCCCACACTTCATTGTTTACAGAAATAGTCACTACAGAACTAGAAATATTTAAAGGGTAACTTCAGCAAGTGTTATAGGTATCTGATGAGTCTCAGTGTAATGGCCTTGGGAGACGTAAAGAAATGTTGCTCTTTGCTCAGAGTGAAGCTAACATGTCTTCAAGGGAGAAAATTGGAGGTAAATTTTATATTCACATTAGGAAGAGTCCTGTATATTTTAGAAGACTAGTATTTATTTTCTCTGAATTTAGTCAGGAGTTGTCAACTTACTTCTAGTTGAGTGTGACAGTAGTAAGGTTTTCAAAGTCTACTGAAAACAAGTAACACTAAACGTTGTGATTTATGAGATTAGGTTATGTGTGCTATTTTGACTGAAGTCAACTTCCCTTTGTCATTTCAAAGGAGAAAAAATGAATGGCCTATAAAACAGTAAGAGTGGATCTGTCAGAAATAATTTCCAATTGCTTAATGTTTTTACAAAGTGATTTCATTCATTTTAATTATATTTATAGTGTGAAAGTATAAGATGATGATAATATTGGCTTCTAAAGTTTTAGTCTAAAAAATAGCATTTTAATTATTTTAGAAATGTCTATAAGTAATTTCATAAATTTATTGCTTCTGTATTTAATTTTGACATGTTTCTCATAATTCACCATTGTATATAATACTGTGATAGATATCCCACAGTACATACATATTTTTGTCAATGTAAATTCCTAGAAATAAGTTTACTAGATAAAATTTTATGCACAATTTATACTTTGGTACTTGTAGGTAAACTTAGGTTCATTAGAAGTACTGTTTTGATTTGTACTGTTATATGGAACATTTCTCTAAAATTTTCCAACAATTAAATTTTATTATAAAAATAAATGATAAAAAGAAAAAAACTTTGATAGGCCCTAAGTGAAAAAAAAAATAATAATCTGTCCTGGTTAGTGTTAAGTGTCCACCAGACACAACCTAAAGTCACTTAAGAAGATAAAGTCTTCATGATGATTTAACTGGATCAAGTTGACCTGTGTACATGTTTGCAGGTGGGATCATCTTGATAATTAAGGAGTGGAGACCCAACCCATGTGGCCAGCCCCATTTGTTAGTCAGGGAATCCTAAGCAGTATACAGGAGAAAACATCTGGCTAAAAGCAAGCAGATAAGGATGTGTTAACTCTTTCCTTGCTCTGGACTTGAGACTGTGATGTTAATGCTTTGATTTCTGCCTTGACTTTCATGAAATAATGAAGTGTAACTTGTAATTATAAGACAAATAACCACCTTCGACCTAAGGTACTTTTTTCTTGTGTATGTTATCATGACAATGGAAATGAAAGCAGAACAATATCATTGATTTTAACTTCTATGTATTTAAAATACACCATTTAAAATATACCTTTTAAGATGCCAAATGTAACTAAAACAGAAATAAATATTTTTTCCATTAAAAGAGTTTATATGTTATATGACTTACAATTTTATAAAAGTCTGAAGGAAAGTTATGTTAAAGACTAAAGAAATGCTGGAGCAAAATATCATATATTTAAGAGATTCCAGTGTATCACTAATTTCATTGTTAACGGAAACAACTGCCTATGCCAAACCAGAGGAAATTCTGATTTTGCATTTTGTAACCCCAAGATGATAATCCATGTTCACTCTGAAGAACTCTTACTATATACATTTAAATTTTATTTCACAAATATTCTGCAATGTATAATTGTCTGTTGTTAGTTATCTGGAAAATAAACATGTGAGGTCACTCTACTATTTTAACTCCATGTACTAAATACATATTATCGTAAGGGTCAAAAGATGTCAGTATAATTTACAATATTGTAATATTAATTATAACAATGGTTATTCTTTGCTGCTTTTAAATTATACAAATTCTAATTAAATTATAGTGTTACTGTTGTAAAAAAAAAAGCTATACTGAAATTCTCATAAATACAAAAAAAAGATCATGAACATTCTTTTAATTATTTTTCTTATTAAGGAAGAACAAACGGTTATTCCTGTTATTAGTAAAAACAAGCATTCAGACAAAACCTTTTTACTTATTCCTGTTGCTAGGGAGAAACAAGCATTTAAACAAAATTCAGACAAAGAAACATGAAAATTTTAAGTTTTGGGCAAGATAAGCTACGTTATCTCAAGCTGTAGATGCAAAACTCCGCCAATCATTCTTTAGATGTAGGTTTGCAGCTCTAGCTGACAGACAACAACCATGTTCAGTCAGACTGCCCAGAGGATTTAACTTGACCGTGAGTCCAGCTGTGCCAATGATCTGGTGGGTCCTTCCCGCTCCTAGCCTCGGGGAAAAGCCCATCTTTGGCACTGCCAGCTGGTCACTTTAGCTGTCATCATCTTTGGCAGCCCTGCCATAGACCTGAGCTTACCCTCTAGGAGAAAGAGTAAGTGCTCCCGACCTAGGGATGTGCTGTTTTTGCTCTGCAGCCCAACCCCCCTCCCATACTCTGGCTGTGTGTTGACACCCTAACTGCTTGCTGACTCAGCCCAGTGGCAGTTGCTTCTGCAGGAGAAGAGCACCTTTGTCTACACAACGCTCCCATAAAAGCGGACAGTGGGGAGGCAGACTGGTTCTGAGTGTACTGTCAGGGCAGAGATGGAGTTCAGTGAGCCTGACACCAAGGCAATTCTGTCTCAAACCCGAAGGTGGTGGAGGGGCGCACAGCTGTAGCCCCTTGCTATTTGAGCTGTGGTCATCTGCCTTTGCACGCATCCAGCCCCAGTGGGTGCGGTTGTCATTAATTGAGAATGTCCAGGGCTCCAGACTTCCTGCAGGGCCACAAACAGAGGGGAAAGTTGGGCCATCTGAGGGACCCATCGGTGCTGTCTTAGCTCTTAGCTGAGGATTTGCCTCCATTTTTTCTTTTGTAAAGTCAAGAGAGCAGCTTTGCTGGCCAGAGGAGGAAGGGACAAGAAAAAGAGACGCAGATGGGATTGAGAGCTCACATGGCTTTTTGTGGGTTCCTTTATAGGGGTATTTGATAGGGCCCACCTTTTTCTGATCTGAGTAGGTGTTTTATGAGATGAAATACTCCCTATGATAGAAAAGAGAGGAAGTGCTACCAGACACGTTCAATGTTCCCAGGGCTATTTGGCCACGGGACATTGACTGCCCTAACTAACACCAGCCTTTGCGCAGATTAAGAACTCTGTAGCCATCCTAACTACTTTTAAATGGTTACCGAATCACTAGATCGTTGGCCACTGGCCCATGAGGATGAAGGAAGCAGAGTCATCGAACACGTGTCCTGAGGACTATTATGAAGTTCTGCTCTGCTTGCTGCCATCACAGCCCTCTTAATCTAAGAATTATATGAAAACTCTAAGGGGCTTCCAACCCCTCGCTGGGCAGCATTTCTGGCACTTACAATAATAATGCTTGATCTCTTTCAGGCATTGCTGCTGGAGCAGATTAATGATTCAATTACAACACTAGAAAAGAACATAGAGAAAAAGAACATAGAGGTGGTCAGCAGTGACCACCTCCCTTAGAAAGCATTTGAAAGAATAAAATGTCAGTGGAGCTAGGTTGGGATGTTTTTACTACCAGCTCTAATGCAGTAAATCTTAGGGAACATTTTAAAGTTCATAGAAGCACACTCTTACTAGTTAAGCTAGGGACCCTTTATGGTCAGGGAACAAGAACAACGGCAACACTGGCTGACATGACTCTCACTGAGACTGGACTGGTGATAAAAATATCGTATACCCATTTTTGCCCTCAGCTTCCTGATATGATTTATTAAGAATTGATAATGAGTAGATATACATTCTGAGGATTTCAGGTAGATATGACTAGTGTTTATATAAAAGTTTTAAGATTCATACAAGATTACTTTTAAAGATAAATAATAAAATACTGCTTTCTTTGTAACCACAAATTGCTGCCTGGCAGTAAAAGAAACTGTCTGAGAAAACTACCTTGCTTACTTACACTTTGTTAATCTATAACAAGTCTTAGTTACAAATGTATGTGGGTTCTTGGGAATAATTTGTTTTCTTTACCTGTACTGTGTAATGTTACTTCTTGTAAAGATATTGGGGGACACACTGTTTTTTCACAATCATTCACTAGAAGAAAACGGAAACATAAACACATTGTAATTTTACACTGCTTGAAAGATTCTGCTGGGATATATAAGCCACTGGAGAAGGAATAAAGTGTGAGGTAGAACATGTGCCTTCCACCCACCAACTATGCATATGTATGTAAATATGTAAAGCTTGTCTGGATGTGTGTTGAAGTTTGCTTTATCCACCAATTGTAGATGTTCACTTCAGTGAACATATGTATGTGTATATGTATGTGTAAAATGCTTAGAGCCTGCTCGCTGGAGCTTTGCTCTAATCATTTTATGTGTAAATGTGTATATGTCTGTCTATAGGTCTGTATGCATGTATAAATATATGCATATATATATATATATATGCATGCATGTAAGTATTTGTATGTATGAAGTCATTAGACTCTGCCTTTTGTTTTATACACTCAGTGTGTGTGTGTGTGTGTGCGTGTGTGTGTGTGTGTGTGTGTGCTATGAATTTTCTCTTTTCCCTTCTCTTTCTTGACCAACCCAAGGAGTTAGTTTTCTGCTGGCCACAGGGAATGCCAACCCTAGTAAATTAAGCTTTGTTCCCTCCAAAAAAAAATCTGCTGAGTAATTTCTCCAACCCTTGATTGTCATAGACAGTAGCCCCTATAGGCATCTGGATCTACCCCCATCAACAGCTCTAAGCATTGACCCCCATCAGCTGCCTGCCTCAGTTTACCCACCACATGGATGCCAAAGTTGGTCATTGACATGTATAAGGGTTTTAAGCTCCCCAGACAAGTTCAGAGAAAGAGAGTAAAGGGAGTCTACCATTTTGTGCCAAGCTCAGGACTTTGTCAAACTTTGACCTTAGTCAGCAGGCCCAACCAAAGTGAACATAAGTAAACAGAAAGGATAGACATTGAGTTAGAAGGTATTTACGACAGTGCAGAAAAGGAGAAAGAACGTTTCCCTTTTGGATCGTGGGTGGAGTAGGAAGGTCAGCTGGGTACTTCTGTGTCTCTCTGTGCTAGTAGGCTTTCACCACAGCATCTGGCTACTAAGTCTTCATTTGGTAAAAAGAACATTTGGGATATTATTTTTTAAAACAACAAAACACCAGATGGGCAAACTCCAAATTCTGCATCTCTGTGCCTGTTGTCAAAGATGCCAAGTCCAGTTTGGCCATGTAAGAGGTACTATGACAAGGTTTCCTGGTCCTGGAACAGAACCAGCAGGGTGTGGGCTTCCATGAGTGTTGGTGTTTGCTGTGGGCATAAGGCTTGTTTGTATAATAGTGTACATATTTTCACATTACTCCTTCAAAGAATGCCTTCTCTGCCCTGCTAGAGTTTCCTGGTATCAGGCAGGATCTGTCAGGATTCACTTCCGGAGGATTTAGATTTAATTAAGCTTACAAGATTAGGATTTTAGTTCATACACCCAGAGTTTGAGTTACCACTGTTTCTGAACTAAGTTTGTGTTGCATTTTCCTTCATTTGGCAGCTCGTCTGGGTTCCAGAGAGAAAGGTACGGTGGCAAAGTATGAGTTTGCCTGATGTGCCCCACTAAGGCCATGGGGGATTTGAAGCATGGGGCTAGTGTGGCAGCGACCCGCCAGTGGGAACCTAGCAGCTCAAGATAAAAGCAGGTTGGCCATTGCTCGCCAGTGCATGGCTGGCCAGGCCAACAGGGCTGAGAGAACCAGGGCATAGCACAGGAACTTGCTATACTCTTGCTTTTTAATATTTCCTGAAACACTGCCCAGGCAAATGACTCCATGATAATCAGAAAGCACAAGTGCAGGAGGCAAAGTCATGTCTATGTCTCAGCAAAAAGGTAGAATTCTGTGTCAGGACAGCCCTCAAGGCTGTGGGAAAGAATGCTAAAAACATGAGCTCAAAAATATATAATTTCTGAACTATGCAAAATATAAGGATGCAATACGAACTGTATAAGGAACTTCATGGATCTAAAGGAACAGAGGCAGCGGCACTGTGAGCCGGCTTGTCAGAAAGATTCTAAGGAAGGAGAGAAAGAGATTTTGGGAGTGGTGATTGCAGGGTAAGATCCCACCCAGCTAAGTTTTGTTTGTTTGTTTGTTTGTTTATGCTTACAAAGGCAGGTAGGTTTCTGAGTTCAAGGTCAGCCTCGGAGAGAGGGAGTTTAGGTCCAAACCCACCCAAATGTGGTAGAAATGGTAATTTCTGGATGGGGTCCCACCCAGCTATCTTATTGTCTGTGCTTGTACTTGCTGCCTCTTTCTAAGAATCAGGAGGCTGGGGTCATGGGATACTAGTTCATGGGACAATCAAAAGGGAACCTGGGGTAATGGCTGAATTAATACACACACACACACAAAGCTGGGCTTTTATAGCAAGAGATGAGCTATACAGAGAGTTTTTAGAATAGCAAGAGCTGTCTCAAGCAGAGTAGAACACAGAGAACAATCTGAAAAGCTATCTCAAACAGAACACAAAGACAGAGCAATTTGGAAAGCTGTCTTGGGAAGAACATAGGCCATCAGCTTGGACCTACAATTTGACTTCAAGTTATTTGTTTCACCACTCCCAGACACCCACTCTGTCAGAACCCCTCTCCAAGCTGAGGCTGGTCCTTGGCACAAAGCATTCTTCAAACCTTCAACTCCTTTCTTCTTTGTTGACTTCAGCAAACTTTTTTCTCTTGGGTTGGTCCACTTACCTAGCAGCTTTCCTTGGCAGCTACCCCATGTATCTGGCATCTCTAAGCCTTTGGCTCTCCAAGTCAATCCAGATTTCACCTTCGCAGCTTCTGGAACACAGGTTCTATGCTGCTGGTTTGGGTAGTCATACTGGTCATATACTGGTCATATATTGGTCATCTACTGGTCATATGCTGGTCATATACTGGTCATATACTGGTCATATACTGGTCATATGCTGGTCATATACTGGTCATATACTGGCATCTCCAAAAGGATGGGGTCTTCTGCTGTAACTGGGCTGCACTTTCACCAATGGCCTCTTGTAGGCTCTCTTCATGGTGCCAAGCCTCAAATTCTTTGCACAACTCCTTAAATCCTGGCCCTTCAACTGACACTGAGACTCTGTCTTCACCAATGGCCTCTCTTGGCCTCTCATAATGCTAAGCCTCAGATATTCTTTGTAACTCCTTCATGCCTTCAAAACCAGTACCCCCTGGGTGACTCTTCCACATTATTAAATCCAGCTGCAAGCACAAGGTATAACCTTGACTATCTCACACAATGGCCTTTCTGGACCTCTATGCAGGGGCACCCCTGACACATTCATGGTCTTAGCAGCTTTCTTTAGTCTAGAAGGAAATTCCATCCTTTATTCTAAAGTCAGAGCCACATGGCCAAAGCTGCCAAGTTCTGCTGCTTCTCGAGGCTGGAAAATGGTCCCCTTATTGAATTAAATCTTCACCAGCTTTCTGTTTTCAATGGTTTCCTTCATTGCCTAAATTTGATAACTATCTAGAGGATATCTAACTAGAAGAGAACTATCTCTTCTCCAACTACAAACACATTTCAAATTTAGAATCTTCAGCAATATCTTTTGGGGAACATCCTTTTCACAAGATGGAATCCGTGCTGGATGGGATCTTGCCCCAAGGTCATGACATCCTTAATTCCATTTAATATGTTTAATCTGTTTATCTTCTGGAAAATAAGATTTACTTCAATTCCACTTCCTGCTATCCCTTTAATCTCTTGAATCATACATTTTGTATTTCTCCTTTCTCAGCTTGTTATATTTGCTCAAAATGCTCTTCATAGGAGTGAACCACGGGACAGAATCTAGGCTAGGATGTTTTGAGATTTCTTTTGTCAATGCAATCAATGTGAATCTCTTCACTTTAGCCTCAGACAGACTCTTCAGACAACGGCAAAAAGCAGCTACATTCTTCATCAAAATATCACAAGAATGATCCCTAGGCAAAAATCTAAAATTCCTCTTGAGCCAGGCCCCCACAGTTCAAATCACCCTCAGGACCACTGTCTTCCATGTTACCAGGATGGCTCATTAAGTCCCAGAACTCCCCCAAACAAATGTATGGTCAGGCCAATCACAGCAATACCCTTGTCTCTGGTACCAATTTCTGTCTTAGTTAGGAATTCTATTGCTGTGACAAGAAACCATGACTGAGGCAACTCTTAGAAAGAAAAACATCTGCCAGCCCATCTCTGGGCAGCCCCCTGAAGGGGTTGCTAAGAAAGGTGCCAGCCTCTAGGATTCCTCCCTCCCTTGCTTTCTGTCATTCTTTCTTCTCATGTCCACACTGCTCTTCAAATTAAAAAAAAATTCTCCTGGAAGAAGAAGGAGAAGGAGAAGGAGAAGGAGAAGGAGAAGAGAAGGAGGAGGAGGAGGAGGATATTAATTTCAAGCTTCAAAAAAAAAAAAAAAAAAAACCATAAACTCATTCTTACATTCTATCCACATCACAGAGCTCTTATTACTGGCCTGAAAAGTACTGCATACATGAATGAATAGATGTAACTAGCCACCAAACAAAACATAATAGATATAACAGGGTCTTGCCCAAGTGTACTGGCTGGTTTTGTGTCAACTTGACATAAGTTGGATTTATCACAGAGAAAGGAGCTTCAGTTGAGAAAATGCCTCCGTGAGATCCAGCTGTAAGACATTTTCTCAATTAGTGATCAAGGATGGGAGGGCCCATTGTGGGTGGTGCCATCCCTGGGCTCGTAGTCCTGGGTTCTATAAAAAAGAAAGCTGAGCAAGCCAAAGGAAGCAAGCCATTAAGTAACATCCTTCATGCCCTTTGCATCAGCTCCTGCTTCCTGACCTGCTTGAGTTCCAGTCCTGACTTCCTTTGGTGATAAACAGTAATGTGGAAATGTAAGCTGAATAAACCCTTTCCTCCCCAAGTTGCTTCTTGGTCATGATGTTTGTGTAGGAATAGAAACCCTGACTAAGACACCAAGCCAGCTGCAAGGGAACTGTAGAAAAGTTCCTTAGTGTCCATGTGGGGGAAACATGAGACTCTAAAGCAAGAAGAGTAGAATGGGGTCCCTTAGGGTCTACCAGTTGTTTGAGACACCTTTACATGCCTAGAAATAAACAAAATTATGACATTGTACATGCCTGGAAAGAGTTTCATAGCAGCCTAGAACTCTGTGCCTGATACAGGAAAGGCAGCCAGTCAGCCAGTTAAGGATTGCTCTAATCGAGTAAGTTAAAGGTGGGTGGACTGCAGAGAAGCTTAGACAATTGAAGTGTCTATAGTGGGTTACCTCAGAGTGACCTTTAGACTGGGAATACTTCTGTTGGGTATTGATGACAATTACTGTGCTTTGTAAAACATTAAACATTTGATCCCTTAGAGCAGTATTGGTTAACATATGTTTATCAAACTGAGAAGGACAAATGCATGTACTTCCATTAAGACAATGGGCCTGAGAGCACACACCTATAATCTCATCACTTGGAAGGCTGAGGCAAGAGGATCATAAACCAAAATAACAAATAACAATTGTGCCAAGAAAATGAGTGAGTGGGGGGGATGACAAGATGGCTCAGTGGTTCCTCTTGCAAAGGACCCAGGTTCAGTTCCCAGTACCTACATGAGGGCTCCATGTGGTACATGTATGTAACTCCAGTTTTTGGAGATCTAAGGACCTCTTCTGACCTCAACAGGCTGTATGCATCCACATGCAGTATGTAATAAAATTTTTACAGACAAAACATCCATATACTATACATAAAATAAAAATCCAAAAACCCTTTTTAAAAAGAGAAACAAAAGAAATAACTTTTTTAAGAAAATAGGATTACAACTCTGGCCATTTTATAGCAAAGAATTTTATTCTTACTAAAACTGAGCATTTCCTAACCAATTTTGTGTTTGTTTGTTTGTTTGTTTGTTTGTGAAACAAGTTCTTACCACATAAACAAAGCTAGACTCAAAGTTATACCAATCTTTTTACTCTGTTGTCAGGGTGCTGTTATTACAGGCTTTCACCACCATGCTGGGCTCTGATTTTCTGTTTGTTTGCTGTTTGTTTTGTTTTTAAGTATTGGTACTCCCTTAATTGATTAGTTTTAAAAAGTGAACCAGACAATGCTTCCATATCATGCCTCTCAACCCCCATCTAATTCACTTCCCCATGCCCAGTAACCCTACAGTTCTCAGGATTCCATCACAAAGGTGACAAATTGCCACACCAGATCATGGCCTCCCCAAGCCCTTTTCCCCTGACCCATCAAGGCAACACTCTGCAGGACACCTTTACAAACACAGGTTAATCGTCATAACAACTCATGGCTTTTCCTTCTCCTCCTTTAGGAAAAGAGAAAAGGCTCCTTGCTTCACTTTCCCCTAACCAGAAAAGCTACACTCTTCAGAACCTTACAAAGAAAAATGGAAAAGACACCTCATAATCGGTGGCTCCCTCCCCACAGTCCAAAGCAGACAGTACACAGATCAACCCCCACCCCCGCTCCACTCCTGACTTTGCCAGGAGTCAGGAATATCAGGCAATGCCGATTGACGTCCAGCCTTCCGGGGATAAATCCTTCAGAAAGTCAGATCATCATTTTAAACAGTTTTTCCACAGTCCAACCTTGAAGATGCTGCAGTTAAGCACTCCACAGGCTTCAGACTTAAAATAGTCTCCCTCCCATCCTCTGGCTCACATGCATGTGTAAGTATGTAATTATGAGAATGTATGCAAGCTGGACCCAACTGGTTTGAATAGAAATGTTTAAAAGTGCACGTGTGAATCTGTATATGGATTTATATGAGTTTATGCATATTAGCTTATGAAAAAGTTTTTCCTTCTGTGAGCGATCTTGATTCTCTTCTCCTGGTTCAATCGAAGTTTACTGTTCCAAACTTCCCCCTAGCCTGACAAGCAAGAGGCATTTGGACAAAAGAAAAAAGGCTCTAGCAATTAATCCTTTACATAATCTTCTGCTGCTTTAGGATGAGGTGCTAAATAACAGAGACTGCAGTCTCTGGTCTCAGAGGATCACAGACGAGGCAGGGCAGCTACAGTAGCATAGTAACTTAGACTTAGATAAGTTAATCAGCTACAGTAGCATAGTAACTTAGACTTAGATAAGTTAATCAGCTACAGTAGCATAGTAACTTAGACTTAGATAAGTAAACTTTTAATTATTATACAGCAACCCTAAATATCTTGTAAGACAAAAAGTCTTACCCTCCACTGATGCTCTTCCCCCCCCCCCCCCCCCCCCTCAAGGAAGTTGAGGACAAAAAAGAAGACCACACTGGGGCTGGCCCCCACACCCACTCCCCACCTACCCCCACACCCTCTAGCAATCCCCAGCTCTTACTCTGCTTCTTTTATGGCAACTCAGGTGACTGCCTCCATATACGGAGATTGAGACATTGGGAATATCAAATTGAATCCTCCAGTCATAATAACACCATGCTCACTAATCTTAAAACTCATTTTCAGATTTCCATTGACAATCCCTGGGACAAACAATGGTGAATGGGAGTCATGGGTAAGCTCTACCCTAATGGATTTTCTAAATACTCAGTAGCTGACCTATATATCTTCTGCCAGCTTGTCCCTGCCTCCAAATCAGTATTTACCTTCTTCAACAGGAATATCAAACTCAGAAGGAGGTCCAAACCACCCTCTCCTGGCTACAGTACACCCAATATACAGGTGATCTCCTTCCCCTAATCACCTACCCCAACACCTTTCGATGCATTTTTTGTGCTTCCCTCTCCCAGCTGCTATTGCCTTTGGGCTCTGAAAACACAAACTTTTAAGATAACATATATTTCTGCATTAATACATGTATGGAATATGTGGTGTGTAAAAACCCACTGAAGATGATTCTCTGCTCTATGTTTGAGCAGGTAAAAGGCAGCTATAAATTTTGTAAGCCCATTTGGACTACATAACCAAACTGTAATATAAATCCCCGCCAATAACACATGAAAGGATAGCATATAATAATAAGTCATGAGTTCTGTAGTCAATATGATTTGTTGGCTACTACAGAGACATCCATGTCTCATCCAATCTCTGAGATGATCCAAGATTTTAAAGGGGTCTCCCCTGGTCAAATCTGTTGTGGATTGCCCTGGTGCTGTTTGTATTTTGATGCTAGTTCTGTTTCCACAAGGGGGGCAGCCCCAACGATGAGGAGTGGATCACAGTACTCAGGTGATTTCATGTGAACCATCTCCCAATTTTAACTGGTCAAATAATGGCTTGGACCTGTGATTGGGCAGTGGAAGGGAAAAGTGTGACTGAAAGTTTTAGAGAGGGAGAGAGAGGAAGGAGGAGAGAGAGAAAGATGGCAGAAGAGGAGATGGAAGGAAAATGGAGCAGAAACATGTGGCCTGGAGAAGCCTCAAGTAGCAAGGGATCTCCTAGGTAGGGAATAGAGTAGTGCACTGGTATATCTACCCAATCTAGGCAGGAAACTTATCAATATTATGACAGCACAGGTTTATCGGGGTTGGATATTTACCACAACAAAAAATTAGTCTTAATTAACTTTGAAGGAACCTACAGCTTTTCTCTTCCTATTGAAACAAAAGCATATCCTCTCCCACAATGCAATGCATTTCCTGACTTCCATTCTGAGGTGAACACATCCTTATAATATCTAGGCCAATTTAATTAATCAGTCCTTTCTAAAATCCGGTGATTTCATCAGCTGTCTCACTGACATTTAAAAATTTTAAAGGTAATATAGCCTTAAATATCTATCTCTGGGAGGTTTCATATCCCCCTTCTGTTTTATGAGCATTTTCTTTAAAGTGTGGTTAGATCTTTCTACAACTCCTTGACCTGTAGGATTGTAAGATATACCAATAATATGTTTTATGATAAATCATTTAAAGAATTGTTGCATTTTATTAGATACATATGCTAAAGCATTATCAGTTTTAACATGTAAAGGTTATCCCTAAGATATCTATCATGTCTAATAAATGTGTAATTACAGAATCTGCCTTTTCAGAACTCAAGGCAGAAACTCCATTGAAATCCTGAAAGTTATCAACTATATGATGTACATACTTTAACTTTTCAAATTTTGCAAAATGAATCACATCTGTCTGCCAAATTTTATTTCTTTGGTTACTTTTAAAGTTATGTCTAAAAGGTAACTTGATTATATCAAGAACAAGTAGGACATTTTTTATGATTTTCTTGGCTTGTCACCAAGTTATAGAAAATTTTTTCTTTAAATTCATTTATACATATACATATACATATATATATATATATATATATGTATATATATATATTCTCTGTTTTGAATTACTTGTTGCAGTTGTATAAATAACAAAGTTAATTCTGAATCATCTGGAATAAGTTCAGCAGTTTCTATATGCAAAACAACTTTCTCTGCATATTGAGAGTCAGTGACTGTCTTAGGGTTTTACTGATGTGAACAGAAACCATAACCAAGGCAACTCTTAAAAGGACAACATTTAATTGGGGCTGAGTTACAGATTCAGAGGTTCAGTCCATTATCATCAAGGTGGAAATATGGCAGCATCCAGGCAGGCATGGTGCAGGAGGAGCTGAGAGTTCTACATCTTCATCTGAAGGCCGCTAGCAGAATATTAACTTCCAGGCAGCTAGGATGAGGGTATTAAAGCCCACGCCCACAGTGATACACCTACTCCAATAAGGCCACACCTCCTAATAGTGCCACTCTCTGGGCCAACATATATAAACCATCATAGTAACTAAATTAAGAGGTTCTGCAAAATCTAATAGAAACATGAGGATAGTATATGTTCTGATTTCTGAACTGAATCATATGGACTTATTTTTTTCTGACTTATAACCTGCCATTCCTAATTTTTTTGGGGGGGAGGGTATCTGTATAAAAGGTAGGAGCTTTAGAAAATGGTATTCCTCTCACTATATGAGGAAGAAACCAATTAGTGATTTCTATAATCTAAAGTCTCTTGCTTTTGGAGTATCTGTTGTTACTTTGCCCCAAGAAAATCATTACAAGTTCTTTGCCAGTCCTTTTTGATTACCCATAATATGGTAATTTCAGCATTAGTATAAGGGACTACAGTCTCTGCTGAGTCTGTTCTTGTTGATTAATGAAGTCTTACTCTTTCTTTCACAATCAAATCAGAAATATTTTCTGTATAGTTTTCTTTTTTTAATTTTTACTCTGTTTATGTGCTAAAAATATCCATTCAAAGATATTATCTTCTTAGAAGTTAAGCCCTGTTCTTCCTCCCAGCTGCATGCTCCCAGAAATAAGACTCAGACTCAAAATACATTTACAAGTACCTTGACCATATTTCTAGGGTCTTCTATTACTAGAATCATAATTTAAGATAACCCTTTATTTTAATCTACATTCTGCCATGTGGCTGGTTACCTGTGCTCAGGTACCATGCATCTGTCTGCTCTCATCTTCCCAGGTGGCTCTTTCCACCCTGGCTCTATCCCAGAATTCTTTCTCCTCCTGGATGTCTCATCTTCTATTTCCAGCCTAAGCTGTAGGGTTTTTAATTGACAGGTAATGCATTTATACAATACCAAGATATTCTCTCTACAATCTTCTCTCTGCATAAAAATTCCTGTGGGCCAGCAGCTGACTGAAACTGGTGCAAAGTCCCACAGCCAAACATTGGATGAAGTTCAGGGACTCTTATGGAAAAGTTGGGGTAAGGGTTGAGGGCCTCAAAGGCGATAGGAACTCCACAAGAAGACCAACAGAGTCTACTAACCTGGACCCTTGGGGACTCCAAGAGACTGAACAATCAACCAAAGACCAAGCATGGATTGGACCTAGACCCCTGCACATATGTAGCAGATGTGCAGCTTGGTCTTCATGTAGATCCCAGAAAACATAGAGTGGGGGCTTTCCCTGAATCTGTTGCCTGCCTTGAATCCTGTTCCCCTAACGGGGCCACCTTGTCTGACCTCAGTAGAGAGGATGCACCTGGTTTTTCAGTGACCTGATGTGCCAGGGTAGGGTGATACCCAAGGGGACCTCCCCTTCCTCAGAAGAGGAGGGAAGGGGAGGCTGTGTGAGGGGGGACTACTATCAGGATGTAAAGTCAATACATAAATTAATAATAATAATAATAATAATAATAACAATAATAATAATAATAATAAACCAAAAAAAATTCCTGAGGGAGAATAAGTTCAAGTCAAAATATTTAAAATACAATGCAGTTTCAGATCCAGGCAATCTACATCTGTATTCTGTAATCTCTTTTCTTCCACAGCCAATTCTCTTTCAGTTTCAGCTGATAACTTTCTTAGACTATTCAAGACTGAATCACCTAGTAAGGCTTGAAATAAATTACTTAGCTCTTGGGTAATTAATTCAATTATGGGCCTAAGCCAATTAATATCTTCCAGCAATTTTTGAAAATCATGAAGAGTTTGTAATTGGTCTCTTCTGATCTGTACCTTCTGTGGCTGGATGTTTTGCACTCCTATCTTCTAATCTAGAAAATTAATAGAATCCGTATTGTTTTTCAGAAGCAATTTCTAATCCCCAGCAAGGTAAAATTCTCTTTATTAATTTTTTTCTAAGGAATTAGCATTTGAATCAGCCAGCAAGATTTTAGGGGTAGTATTCATATGCACCGTGTAAAGATGTGTCTCCGGGTTAAAACAAAAAGTTGACGACTTATAGCAAAGGCCAGAAGTCGAAGGTAGGAGTTCAGGAAAGAGATGAGAACTCAGGGAATCAGGTATGAGAAGATTTGCAGCTGAGGGTTGGAGAAAGTTGAACTATGAAACTGAGGAGAGGTAAACCAGTCATATGGTAGAACATAGGATAGTATAAATGAGATAATAAGTTATAAGCTATTTGGGAACAAGCCTAGCATAAGACCTAGGCATAAATACATAAGTAAGTCTCTATGTCATTATTCAGAAACTGAGGTAGATGTAGAAAATATCATCTAGTTACACAAATATTATTCATATAATGATAAGGTATAGATTGAGAAAGCTGTTTACAAATTACTTCTAATGGTGGTTGTACAAAATCTTGATACAAGGTGGGACTATTTAACATTTCTTGTGGAAGACCCTCCACTGGTAGTTCTTAGTTAACTTTTCATTGTAAAGTGTGGGCAGAGTGAAAGCAAATCTTACTTTATCTTGTTTTTCAATGGGATATTGAGAAAAGGCATTCTTTTAAATCAATCACTATAATAGCCCATGCCTTAGATAACAAAGAAGTTAAAGGGATTCCATGTTGTAAGGAACCCAAAGGCTGAATTACTTTATTGTTTTCAGATCTGTCAGCATCCTCCATCTTTCAGATTTCTTTTAAATAACAAATAAAGGAGAATTCAAAGGGATGGTAGACTCTTCTATATGTTGAGCCTCCAGCTGCTCTTAGATCAGCTGTTTAAGTGCCTGTAACTTTTTCTTATTTAAGGGCCACAGATCTACTCAAACAAGCTTGTCAGCCATTTCAATGCCAAGGCAGTTGGTATTCCATCTTCAGTGGCTCTCTTTATAATTTGGAGAGCTAATCTCTTCTGTATCCTGCTTATGGACAAATTGGACAGTCTGTAACTGTCTTTAATAACACTTTTCAATATACTTATCAGAAGCATTTCCTATTTTATAGCTTATCCCTGAAGTTGTAGGCATGCTAATCTGTGTTTCCCACTGTTGCAACAGATCTCTTCCCAATACGTTCATGGCTATATCTGCCACATATGTGGTAAATCTTCCTATCTGACTTTCTGGCCCTATACATTCAACCCATTATAGACTTTGTTTTACCTGACACAATGTCCCAATTCCTAGGAGCTGTGTAGACCCTTTTTGAATTGGCCAGCGTGGGTTCAGAGAATGTTGTGAAATTGTTGTTACATCTGCTCCTAAATCCACTAGAATTCAATCTCAATTCCATCTATTGTAATTTTAATTTTGGTCTCTTATCATCTATAGCAGTTTGCCAAAATATCTGTTTTGTTATCTTCAGAATCTCTTGTTCTATCTATAGGAGCTGCTCTTGCTCTGTTAAATAGTTCAGTTAAGTTTTGCCCAGCACTGTTGCTGTTTGTCCTATAGACTTTACTTTTTCTAATTGCTTTTTAGAACAGTTTTTTTCCTGGCTGACTGGAAACAAATAGCACATAGCAAATATGCTGGTTTTGGTCAGGGCCTGAGTACAGCCCCTGTCTCAGTTAGAGTTTTGGTGCTGTGAATAGACACCATGACCAAGGCAACTCTTATAAAAACAACAATTATTTGGGGCTAGCTTACAGGTTCAGAGATTCAGTCTAGTATCATCAAGGTGGATACATGGCAGCATCCAGGTAGGCATGGTGCAGGAGAACCTGAGAGTTCTACATCTTCATTTGAAGGCTGCTAGCATAATACTCTCTTCCAGACAACTAGGATGTGGGTTTTAAAGCCCACATCCACAGTGTCACACCTACTCCAACACCTTCTAATAGTGCCATTCCATGGGCTTAGCATATACAGACCATCACAGACCCATAGTCAGTTATCTGACAGTAAGGAATTTTCTTAAATATCTCTGGAAGAGCTACATTCATAAGCCCTTTGTCTGTTCCTTCCACATCTTTTATATATCCCAAGAAACTTGCTCCCTGGATTATCATTAGAGAATACTTTATCCTTAGAAGATGTCTGCCTATAGTCCTTTAGGAAATGACCTGATCTTCCACAGCCACAGCACTGAACATTTTGAGCTTTCATACCTTTTGTAATCATTTGTCCAACCACAGCTTAATTGTGAGCATTGGATTCAATATCCATGGTAACTTTAATCCATTCATAAATAAGTGTGCATCTGGCCCTTAATGGTCTAAGAGCCTTTTGGCATTCAGCTTTAGCATTCCTAAAAGCTACTGATTCATCAGGATCTGATATTGCTCTATTTTCAGCTGAAGTTAATCTTTGTTAAACGTCAGTGAAAGATTCGTTTGAACCTTGGGTTATCTTTATAAATGATTCAAATCATTTCCCTATTGTTCAACAATATCCTAAGCATTTAAAATGACTGTACAACATTGCTCTTTGACCCCAGGTTATGCTCATATGTTTGAATGCTTGATCCCTACTCTGAAGAACTGTTTGGGAAGGATTATGAGATGTGGCCTTGCTGGAGGAGGTGTGTCATTGCATATGTACAGTGAGGTTCCAAAAGTCCATACCATTCTAGTTAGTTCTCTCTCCCACTGACCCCTTTCTCTGCCTCATCAATGTTAGCTCTCAGCTACTGCTCCAATGCTATGGCTCCCTGCAGCTGCCATGATCTGTGACATGAAGGTCAGAGATTCTGACCTTCTAGAATCCACAGCCCCCAAATAAATTTTTTCATTTATAAATTGCCTTGGTAAGAGCATTTTGAGATAGCAATGGAAATTTTACTAAGATAGAAGTCAATACTAGGAGTGGCATACTCCTGAGACAAGCATAATCATGCTATTTTGGGGAATACAGAAGACTTTGGGACTTTGGACTAGAAAAGTGGTTTAATGTTTTAAGCAGTGCTTAATGGTCCAGCCTAGTAGGAACCAGGAAGAGATCAGTGCTTACACAGATGTTGATTATGGAGACTTAACTCAAGAAGATTTGTAGGGGGATAGTATTAGCAACTGTTTATAGACCATCTGTGTGATTTAGGCAAAGAATGTGATTAGTTTTTTTCCCCTTTTTCTATGAATCTATCTGATGCTAAATTGAAAAGTTTGGGATTAGTTACATTGGCTGAGGAGATTTCAAGAAACCTAGTATTGACTCTGTCATGTGGTCATTAGTATTCATTCTTATGCAGATCTACAATAAAACGAGGAAGCAGGGCAAAAAAATAAAAAATGTACAAATTAAGGAGAAAAAGAACATCATGTAGTTTAATGTCTGAGCCTTTTGTACAGGAAATGAGAAGTTTAAAGAAATGCTGATTGGAAATGGGATGAAGGGAGTGGTGCTCATAGGGCAAACATCCAACTTGTAAGAAGAAAAAGCCTATGAAATCTTCTCATAATGCAAAGGAAAGCTTATTCAACAAAAGAAATCATTAACAGATCAAGGTTTATGAAAGTGCAATTCAAACAGGAAGTCAGAATCCATTCCAAGCAGGCAGCAGAAGTTGGCAGTGTTGGCCACTTGGTTCTGGCTTTGGAGTCATGAAGGATACAGGAGTAAAGGAGTTGTGAATCTTCTCCCACTGTTAAGGAAGCCATTGAGTCTAGGCATGTGGTAGGGTAAACCTGGAGGGCTGGAGGTCCGGAGAGGACATCAAGTGAAGCTATGATGGTGAGGTCTGGATTACTTTGGAAACCCCAAGATCTTGGTGATGTCAAAGTGCTGAGATGTCTGGCAGAAAGAGCTACAGAAAGGTAGTGAAACCAGCCCAAGAGAAAGAAGTATATTGCAGTCATCAAAGCTGGAAGAATGCAGCTGTCTAAGCTCTTTAACATTAAACATAGTTACAGAATTTAGAATTTTCCCTGCCGAGTTTTAGTCTTGTTTTGGTCCAGTTGTCAGATCCAAAGAAACTCAGGATAAATGGCTAAATGTGGTGTCTAACATACTAAAGCATGTATGTGCTGGCTGCCAGGCTCTCTCAACCGTGCCTGTCATAGAGTCCTGGCTTCTCTCAGCACTTCTCACCCCACCCTATCTTAAACCTCTCCAACCTCTGTTGGCTCTCTCTCTCTCTCTCTCCCCCTTGATTCCTCCTCTTTCATTTCTTGGTCCACTTGACCTTTCTTCTCTCTCCTCTCTCTTCCTCCTTCTCCTCTTTCTCCTCTTCCCTCCCTCCCTCCCTCCCTCTTTCTCCTCTCGTGATCTGGTTCAGTCTAGAATCTTCCAGATGCCTCGGGCTGTACTCTCCCTCCTATCTACAATAAAACCTTTCTCCTCACCCATACCTTGGTGAAGTCATGTCCCCATTTTCATTCACCAGTATTTTCTCACTATACCTGTATTCCGCCCTTTTGGAATGGTAGTACACATTCTGTGCCATTATATGTTGGAAGTATATAATTTGCTTTTTGATTTCACAGAGAGTATATAATTAAGAGATTGCCCTGAGTTTCAGAAGAGACTGTACTTTTAAACTGTCTTGAGGCTGTGATAGACTATGGGGATCTTTGAAGTTGGACTGAATGCGCTTTGCATTATAGTATGGCCATTAGCCTATTGGGGCCAGAGAAGGGAGTGTGGTGGTTTGAATGAGAATGACCCCAGTGGGCTCTCTTAGGTTTGAAACCTTGGTTCCCAGTTGCTGGAATATTTGGGAATGGTAAGGAGGTGTAGTGTTGTTGGAGGGGGTGTTTACCAGGGGTGGGATTTGGGGTTTTAAAAGCTCATGTCATTCCCAGTTCTCTCTCATGTTGGCAGATTAGATGTAAGCTCTTCAGCACAATGCCATCTATGCTTGCCTGTCTGCTGCCATGCTCGCTGACATGATAGTCGTGGACTTGCCCTCTCAGATTTTGAGTTCCCAAGTTAAATGTTTTCTTTTCTAAGTTGCCTTGGTCATGGTGCTTGCCGTAACAATGGAAACTTAACTAAGACAAATCTCAGTGTAAGCACTGAAATTCTGAACTATTTGTAATAAAAGTCGAGAGAATGCTATAGGGTACAGGTGTGGGCATTCACTTCTGGAAACAGTAGCTCAGGAAAGGGCACTGACCACTGACTAATAGGACTTAATGAAATTAAAAAGCTCCACACATTAAAGAAGCAGCTGAATGACGGCCTATAGGATGGCACAAAGGCTTTGCTAACTACAAATGTGACAGAGAATTAATATCTAGATTATATGAAGAACTAAAAGAAAAATAAATAAATAACAAGAAATCAAGCCTAATCAGTAAATGGGCTAAGGGAATAAACAGACAGTTTTCAAAAGATAAAGTACAAATGGCCAATACATACATGACAAGTGTTCTGTATCACTAACCAACAAAATTGCGCTGTGGACCTACACGGAAATTCTATTTCACCCCATTCAGAATGGCAATCTTGAGAGAATGACAGTAGGTGCTGGTGAGGGTGCCATCAAAAGGGAACAGCTGTATATTGTTAATTAAAAGTATAAGCCAGTGTAGACATAATGGAAATCAAGATGCAGCTCCTTCAAAAGCCAGAAAGTAGATGTGTTATGTGACCCAGCTCTACCTATCCTTTGGTATTCACCAAAGGACTCCGAGTCAATACATCCCAGAGAGACCTGTACAGCAATGTTTATTGCAGCACTCATTGCAGAGGCTATGGAGCTAGTTTAAGTATTCGCTAACAGAGGAATGGGCAAAGAAAATATGATACGCAATAGTTTATTCAGCTATAAAGAAGCATATAATTATGCCATTCGTAGGAAAATAGATGCATTGGGAGATTATCATATGGAGCTACTCAAGTCTTAGACAAATATCACATGAGATCCCTGAGTTGTGCTTCCTAGAATTTTTTACAGATTCATAAAATCAGCTATGCATATGTGACATTTAGGTAGAAATGAAACTGTCTTAGGAAATAAAAAGGGACTAAAGGAGGGGAGAAACAGAAAGGGGAGCTGAGGAGTCATGAGAGGGGAACACACCCAGAGTACATTATATATCTGTGTGAAAATGTATTTGTGAAACTCAGTACCATGTAAATGAGGCTATGCCAGCTTTTTTTTTTTTTTAAAGGCTTCATAGTTTCACCTTTTTCTCTCAGCACCATTGGTGATGTCTTTCCCCAGAGGTATAGGCCATGCTTGCCACAACTACTCACATGCTTGACATTCAGTTCACTTGCTACTCGATAACTCCAGGTTTCGCTGTTTAGATATGAGTCAGAAGCTTCTTTTCCTTGGATATTTCAGTCTTGCTATTTACCAATGATGTACTTACTCTTTTTAAAAATGAGTTGGAAGCCAGGAATTGTGGCCCATTTCTGTAATACCAGAACCTAGGAGGCCGAGGCAAGAGCATTGCAGCATTCGGTGGATAGTTTCTCAACTATTTTTGTGTTTTCAAACAATATATTATATTTATTTATATATTTATATATCTGCATATAACATATAGATACATGTCATGTCCTCTATTTTATTATGTTGTTTATATTATGTATTTGAATGAATATATATATATATATATATATATATATATATATATATATATATATGACATATGAAGCCAGAAATAGTGGCAGTGTTTTACTAACTTTTCTCTGAAAACTCTTGTATTCACATTTTCTGCTTGGATCTATTCAGTGTTTCATCTAGCATATTGCATAGCTATCAATAACCCATTCCAAATCAATACTGTAAAGCAACACTGAACCCAACACACCTGCAGAAAGGACTGCAGAACCTGCTCTAACTAGGCTGGTTGTGGCTGGGTTTGCAACCGCATCTGAAGGTACACCTCACATCCTTCTTGACCTAACTGGCTCCCTAGATGTGTCCTTTTCATGGTCGTGGTAGACGTACAGGAAGGCAAGTGAAAATACATGATGCCTCTTAAGCCCTAGATTCAGAACTGGAAAATCCACCAACAAAGAGACAGAAACAAATGATAGACCACAGCGTCTATTTTTATGTGAGTATTGCCCATTTGGGCTCTCTTTGTTTTTTTAAATACTGTGTCCATTTCATGGACTAAGGTTTTTCCCATATTGATGATTTATACAATGTTTTAAACAGTAAATTTGAGCTACTGGTTGTTTGCACTAGTATTTGGATTTTCCTTTCAGAGCAGCCTGTGGCATCCTCCATGTTAGTGTGCCATTCCTGCATCTGCGGCTGCTATTTCAGCTCATTGGTGGACTTCATTTGCTATCTTGTCCCAGCTGTCTACCCTTCATTAAGCTTGGTTAGTGCCCTTTATCTTCTCTTCACACAAGACCAAGGGCTTCCCCCAAAACAGTCTTTGAGAGGAAACCAGGAACATCTCTGAGTTATTGCAAATAAAGATGAAGTAAAGCGTACAACATGAGTGGACCTTCTGTCCCTCAGAAACTGATCTCAACGGAACTCTCCCTGAGATGGCTTCACAGCTCCTTCCATAGGCAATTTGGTAAAACACGTTTGCTTGTTTGCTTTTGTTTCTTTTTAATCCACTGTTTAGAGAGATATTTCCTCAAAGCTAAGGCTAGGGCAGCGTCATCTCCGTCTGACACTGCAACCATTAAAAATCGCCCAAATCAATGTTGTATTTTTTACAGAGTGTTTTGTATGTAAGTTGTCTCCCTCCTTCCTGACTGCAGATACAGTACAACTATCTACTCTGAGCTCCTTCCCTCAAGACTCCCCACCGTGATGGACCCTCAAACTGTAGACGGTTCAACCTGTTTTCTACAGCTATGTCATCAAGCAATGAGAAAGATAAGTAACAAACTGAACAACTAGAGTAAAATATGGTTAACAGCTAGAGAATCAAACCTTTACACAATTTATCTTTATCTTATGTGCATTGGTGTTTTGCCTGCAGGTCTGTCTGTGTGAGGGAGACGGATCTTGGAGTTACGGTTTGTGAGCTAACGTGTGAGTGCTGGGAATCCAACCTTAGACCTCTGGAAGAGCATTCAGTGCTGTAACCACTGATCCATCTCTCCAGCCCCTAAAGGACTAAACATTAAAGGTTGTTGTTGTTTTCTAGGGAAGGTGTTTCTGAGCTACAGGTAGGAAGAAGTAGCTCGTCTAGATTGGGTAACAAGGATTGGGTAGTGAAGAAATCTGTTTCTCAGAAGAATGACAACTTCCGCTGGTGGTCTGATTTGGTTCCTGTGAGTCTGTTGCGTTTACCTTCTGTTTGATAATGCAACAGATGTAGCAGTTCATTTCGTTGTTCCCTTTCTTAAAGAGAAGTGAAGGCATCCTAGGTGCCTAACAGCTAATCCCACCCACAGCAAGAACATGTAATTTTTTTTCCATGTGGTAAAACAGCATAAACTTACCTTCATAGTTTTCTATTTGGATTGAAATATTGAATTGTATTATATTATATATCAGCAGCAGCAGCAGCAGCAGCAGCAGCAGCATAGCACAATGCTCTTGACCTTTTTCAGCTCAGTTAACTGAAACTCCACACCCACAGAATTTCATGTTTCCCCAATCCCTGGCAACCACTTTTCCACCCTGCTTCATTGAATTTGGCAAGTTTAGATACTTTTAAGTGCAGTCATAAAATATTTCTTCTTCTGATTGTCTCATTTCATTTAGCAGATGGTCCTTAGGGGTTATGAGAGCAATGGTTCCCAACCTGTGGGTCATGACCCCTGTGGGAGTCAAGCAACCCTTTCATGGGGGTCAGGTAAGACCATCCTGCGTACCATATATATATGTAGCAAAATTACAGCTATGAAGTAGAGTGAAAAGGTGAAAATAATTTTATAGTAGGGGTCGGCACGACATGAGGAATGGTATTAAAGGGTTTCTGCCTTGGAAAGGCTGAAACCACTGATCTAGAGTAGGATGGGAATTTCTTACTTTTGTGGCTTCTTAAGAGTCTGTGTGTTGGCCGGGCAGTGGTGGCTCACACCTTGAATCCCAACATTTGGGAGGCAGAGACAGGCGGATTTCTGATTTGAGGCCAGCCTGGTCTACAGAGTGAGTTCCAGGACCGCCAAGGCTACACAGAGAAACCCTGTCTCGAAAAAACCAAAAAGAGTCTGTGTGGGGGGCTGAGAGATGGCTCACCAGCTAAGAGCACTGGCTGCTTTTCCAGAGGTCCTGAGTTTGACCACATGGTGACTCACAACCATCGGTAATGGGATCTAACGCCCTCTTCTGGCGTGTCTGAAAACAGCAACAGCGTACTTGTATTAAATAAATATTTTTTAAAAGTCTGTGTGTAAGAACTACCCTTTCCGTCTCATTATCCACCCATAGGTGTTGAGATCTCTTCTCTAGCTTGCCAGTTATGAAAAATGCTGCAATGAACATGAGAGTCCATATTATGTCTTCCAGACTCTGCTCTCAGCTCTTAGTTATGCTACCCAGTAGAGGTTTTGGGTTTGCCAGGGTTTGCTGGGCCATAAGGTAATTCTTCAAAGGAAACTCTATATTGTTTTCTATGGTGGAGAGTATGGTTGCATTTTGCAACCCTACTCTCGGGGAGATGCCTGAGGTTCCAGTTTCTCCACATCTTCTCCAACGTACATTTTATGTGCTTTGTTCACTGGCTTGTGCACAGCGCTGGAGACTGAGCTGAGCCCCACCCCCAGCCCCACCCCTGCCCCTGATCTGCTCAGAAGCACTATGATCTATCTGTTCTCCTCTCCAGTTTCATCAGTTAACATCTTAACTTTCTAATATATGCGATATAATATCTCTTTGTGTTTTAAATCTGAATTTCCCTTGGCAATTAGTGGCAAAAGATGAAAAATATCTTTCAATTATGTTTTGATCATCAATTTTTATCTTCTTTGAAGAATTATCTATCCTTGGCCATTTTTAATTAGGTTATTGTTGTGTTCTAATTTAATAGATCCTTAGCTATTGTGAGTATTAATTACATTTCTTATCTGATAAATACTTTGTATGTATCTTCTGCCATGACACAAAGGGTGGATTTTCCCTCTGCTGACTGTTAAACTCATATTGTTCCCTAGCAAGGGGGAGCAGCTACTAGTTTTAATAGATAGCTCCCATCTAGTTGTTGAGGACTCTGTTGCTATGGTAACAAGAGAATCCATTTGTCTTCTCATCTTGCTCACCTTAAGTTTTTGCTTAGAGTTTGTTGAAAACATCTCAAAAGTTTTTACATACATGTTTGTAGCTAGCTGTGGTACAAAGAAATTGAACCATAGGAGACCCTGCTTTCTTCCAGAACTCCTGGAAATAGCTAATGGTATAACCTTCTTCAATTATTTAACTTTCAAAGGTTTACAAGAAAAACCAATGGGTGGCTTTGTAATTACAGACTAAATCATTGAGTTTTCTCAAAGAAGAATTTACGAAGGTTTAGTGTGGTGTAAAACTACTGGGTAGGCATGTGTGGTCAAGAAGTGATATGTATGTATGTAAGAAGTATGTATGGAAGCAGGTGTAAAGGTGAGGATCCATCTGTGTGTCTGTGGGTGACGGTAAACTTATGTAGTAATTAAAATTAGGAAAATCTAACAATGTGGCAGTGATAGCTAATGAGTAGAAGAATCACAGGGTTCAATACGCTACAGCCATCAAAACGGTGTGCATTTGAGCAAGAAAGCCAGAGTGCAGCTCCTCAGAGGTCTAAGGCAAGAGGATTGCAAGTTCAAAGCCCGCCCGAGTCAAATAGCCCTCCGGGGGAATTCATGAGAGCCCATCTCAAAATATAAAATGTAAAAGGAGCTTGATACAAACCTCAGAAGTATACCATCTATTCAGCAAGCATGAGGGGCCCCAGGCTCAATCTCCTGCACAGCAAAAATAAATAAATAAATAAATAAATAAATAAATAAATAAATAAATAAGAGAAGGAAAGAAGATGGTTGCTAAGATAGATAAAAAGTAAATTACAAAACCACATGTTCATGTATGGTTTTTATCCACAGTGTGAAGCTGAAATGAATCTTTCCAAAGAAGCCTCCATAACTAAACAATAAAGCACACTCCAAGCCAACCCTGCACGTACTGAACTATATCCCAGCTTATCAAATGTTCACAGCTGAGTAGGTTATCCAATCACAGGTTGCCAACTAATCAGACCAGGTCCATATCGGGCAAATGCTGACCCAACCAATGAGGTCACTTCTGCATGGTACTTACTTTCCTCTGGCTAAAGCTCTGATATGCAGTGAGGTGGGGCCTGCTGTATTGCCTTTGGGCTGGAATGTTGCCCAGTGCAAGAACATTTTCTATTCCTTAACTTTGTTCAGTTTATCTGGCCTGAGCTTTTATCAATAGAAAGCAGCCCAGAGGGATAAAAGTTAGAATAATAACAATGGTTTTCTCTGGATAACAGGTGATCTTTCTTTTTTTCTTTTTACTTATGGCTTATAAATTCAATATATTTTAAACTTTCTTAAGCTTATTTAAAGCTTATAAGTTATAGCATGTAACATATTTACATTTTAACCAAATGGCATCTAACAGAAAGAGTTAGCCTTTTGCTCTGATGGTTAGGGTATAATCATGATTTTATATTTTAAGAGCTTTTCAAAAATGGCTAATCTGTAAAGCATATCATTTCTACACCACAGAAATATGGAACGGACACTCTAAGGCCACGTGACAGAAAGAAGCAAGTGCAAGTGGGGGCCCTAAAAATAAACTTTTCCCTAAATGCTACTGAAATTCCAGTAAGTAGAAACCTCATATACAGATGTGTTTTTCTAAATCATTTATTGTGAGCAACACTCGTCTGCCCTTTAGGCTATAGTAAGTGATGTGCAAAAGCAAGCTGGGGAGGAAAGGCTTATTTCAGCTTACAGTTGTAGTCCATCAGGAAAGGAAGACAGGGCAGAAGCCATGAAGGAATGCTGCTTACTGGCTTGTTTGCTTGACTTGCTCAGCCTGTTTTATTATATGACTCAGGACCACCTGCCCAGGGGTGGCATCACCCATAGTAAACTGGGTCCTCCTCCACCAATCGTTACTTAAAAAAATGCCCCCACAGACTTGCCTAAAAGAAATCCGATGCAG
The DNA here is from genome assembly GCA_019843965.1 of Rhynchomys soricoides. Classification (NCBI taxonomy): domain Eukaryota; kingdom Metazoa; phylum Chordata; class Mammalia; order Rodentia; family Muridae; genus Rhynchomys; species Rhynchomys soricoides. The sequence goes on along the minus strand of JADRCH010000169.1, from coordinate 1,856,495 downwards.
GTACTTTCTCAACAGAGGTTTCCCTAGCTTGTGTCAAGGTGACAAAAAACAAATCAGGAAACACAAGCACACATGATTGTTGAAAGGTTTACCTTCAAAAAGCATGCTTTTATAGTTCATGCTGCAATAAAATACCATTAATCAAGTAGCTTAAAGCAATGTAAATATATTTCTTAAGGTCTAGAGACTAGACCCTGGACAAGAGAAGTGCAAGATTAAAACAGATTGTGTGTCTAACAGGGGCTACTCACCGTTTTCATTGATAGTATTTTCTAGCTATAGCCTCAAGTGATGGGTGACTAGACTATTCTCTGAGGATTGCAGTGTGTTGTGTAATGATAATTTATCTCACTTCTACTGGCTATTCCAGGCAAATAAAGTATACTAGCTCTCTCTGAGATCCAGGGAAGACAACATATATGAAACTTTTCTTATACCACACAGCAAGGGAGTCACTAAGTATCAATGCTATTTAAAATAAAATTTTAGTTCCTTGTATCACATATATAATAACACACATAGCTAGTGTTTCCATTGTGGCAGAAAAGTCTATTGATTAGCTATGGTTAATAATGCATCATCACCTGTAATGTTCTGGGGAGCCAGTAAGCACTGCATACAGGTCTGGAAACCATCCATGATGAACTTTACTATCCTATAAAAAAATTACATCACTGACTGAGCTCTGTTCGTAGCAATGAGCAGTCATCTTCTATTCATGAATACACTATTGATCACATCCTTTCTCAAGAACTGAAGAAAGTGGGTTTGCTATTAATTGCCCATCTTATTATTGGATACTAATTTCCACTCAAACTTGGAGATCTGAGCTGTTCCATAATGGCATAATATGTGCTTTCTTTATTTCCTTCTCTGTCTCTTGTTTTTATTGTTGTTGTTATGTGTGTATGGTGCTGAGGAGAAAAACCAGGACCTGTGTTCACTATCCAAGTGTTCTAACACAGACTTATATGCCTGCTCCAGATAGAAGTCTTTAGATAACAAGTTGACTCATCCAGATTACAACTAAAAGGAAGCTGAGCCCTTAAGCTGGCAAGTACAATGCTCATTTCTTCCCGTACACTAGACCTGTGATTGAGTCAAGGGCAGGAAATGGTGGAATACTGCAGTTACATGTTGATACAATCCCTTTCACCATTAAATAAATAAGGAAGTTCTGCCTGGATGTTATATATAATGTGCATGTTAACCCTGCTTTAGGGACTGAGTGTATCTATTACCTTTAGTTTTGAAAACATGTCTAGAGACAGGTCTCAGAGGGAATATCAGAAAAGAATAGAATCCCGTCTTTGTTAGCTTTCTATTACTGTAACAAAATACCCAAGACAAACAACTTATGAGGACAAAAGGTCTATTTCTGCTCACCGCTAGAGGTCTCATAGCTCCCCTGCTTTTTTGGCTGATTGTGAGATAGAAGATCATGGTGGGGAGTGTGCTGTGAAGCAAACTTACCCTGGGATGACTGAAAAGAAAAACATTGGCCCAGGGCCCCAAGACCAATCTCTTAGCACAAGGGAGATTTATTTGCCCCAGAGAAAGAGAGGGCAGGGAATAAAAGGCAAAGACAGGACATAGAAGACAAGGTAGAAGATGAACAAGGGAGCGAAGGAAGGGGTACTTGTTCTGTAGGACCAAAGGCTGCCTCTTGATAGAGAGGAGACAGACATGGCCCATAGGCAAATGGTGGTTTGTAAAGGTACAAGGGGAAACCCTGTATTAGGATGAGGTGTTTGATTTTAATAGGGCATGTTAATTATGTGAGCCAAAGGTGACTTTTGATTGCTGGACTTCAATTGTTTGATAGCTGGATCTTGGTAGTTAGCCTAAGAAGGAGGAAGTGACCAAATAAAGGACTAGACATTGGGACTAGCTTTAAGAATGTAACTTAATAGTTTTCAGCAAGGGATTAAGGGAGAAGGGCAAGGCCTGCCAGAGTCAGGTTCTCCACACTCCAGCTATCCAGAGTCCCTTCAATGACTAGGGTGGCAGGCAGAGAAAGGAAGGAAGGAGCCAGGGTCCAATATACTCTTCAGTGACTTAACATACTTCCTCTAAAGTTTCACCTCTGAAATGCTGCCTCTGCCCCCTTAGGTAGCACTGCAGGCTGGAGGTCAACCTTTTAACAAATGGCCTTTGGAGGGCATTTAAAATCCAAACCATAACCTTCTAAGAGGCAAAGCCAAATAATGTCAGGGCCTTTACTGAGAAGGGCAAAATGCTTGTATTCAGCTAGATCAGCCTTCAAGAATGTGGGCCACTCACTGGCCTTTTCTTACTCTCTCTCTCTCTCTCTCTCTCTCTCTCTCTTTCTCTCTCTTTCTCTCTCTCTCTCTCTCCTGTAAAACTATGATTAGCCAAGACATCACAAAAGTTTCTGTACTCAAGATAACTGATTTTCTTCTAGGTTTAAGATTGAAACACCTCTCCTCAGCCTCTTTCAGCCACAGCCTTCAATCAGGTGGCATGCCTGAATAACACCCTGAAGCCTTTGTGTAAGACTTAGTATGCATTTTTTTGGGATGAATGATAGTATTCTGGCTCCCGTGAGAAAGCCTTCTTCTGTCTAAGTGCACAGCATCGTGCCCTGTTGCTGAGTTTCTTCAGATGGCTCATGGATGGCAGTGCCTGTATCTAGGACTCATAGTTTGAGGGTACAGGGATAAGAATGTGATCTTGAGTCTAGCTTCTTGAGTTCTTTGTATACACTGGATATCAGCCCTCTATCGAACATAGGATTGGTAAAGAGCTTTTCCCAATCTGTAGGTTGCCATTTTGTCCTATTGACAGTGTCCTTTGCCTTACAGAAGCTTTGGAATTTTATGAGGTCCCATTTGTTGATTCTTGATCTTAGAGCATAAGCCATTGGTGTTCTGTTCAGGAACTTTTCCCCTGTCCCATGTGTTCGAGACTTTTCCCCACTTTCTCTTCTATTAGAGTCAGTGTATCTGATTTTATGTGGAGGTCCTTGATCCACTTGGACTTGAGCTTTGTACAGGGAGATAGGAATGGATCAATTCACATTCTTCTACATGTTGACCTCCAGTTGAACCAGCACCATTTGTTGAAAATGCTGTCTTTTTTCCACTGGATGGTTTTAGCTCCTTTGTCAAAGATCAAGTGACCATAAGTGTGTGGGTTCATTTCTGGGTCTTCAGTTCTATTCAACTGATCTACCTGCCTGTCACTGTACCAATACCATGCAGTTTTTAAAACTACTGCTCTGTAGTACAGCTTGAGGTCAGGGATGCTGATTCCCCTAGAAGTTCTTTTATTGTTGAGGATAGTTTTTGCTATCCTGGGGGTTTGTTATTCCAAATGAATTTGAGAATTGCTCTTTCTAAGTCTATGAAGGATTGAGTTGAAATTTTGATGGGGATTGCATTGAATCTGTAGATTGCTTTCGGCAGGATGGCCATTTTAACTATATTAATCCTGCCAACCCATGAGCATGGGAGATCTTTCCATCTTCTGAGGTCTTCTTCGATTTCTTTCTTCAGAGACTTGAAGTTCTTGTCATACAGATCTTTCACTTGTTTGGTTAGAGTCACACCAAGATACTTTATATTGTTTATGACAATTGTGAAGGGTGTCATTTCCCTGATTTCTTTCTCAGCTTGTTTATCCTTCGAGTATAGAAAGGGATGCTTGCAGCCAACCGTTGGACTGAGTGTAGGGTCTTAGATGGAGGAATTGGAGAAGGGATGGAAGGAGCTGAGGGTGTTAGCAGCCCCATGGAGGGAGCAACAGTGTCAACTGGCCAGACCCTCCGGAGGTCCTGGAGATTGGACCACAGAATATAACCAAAGAATACACATGGAGGGACCCATGGTGCTGGCCACATATGTGGCAGAGGATGGCCTTATTGGACATCAGTGGGAGGAAAGTCCCTTGGACCTGAAGGTGTTAGATGTCCCAGTGTAGGAGAATGCTAGGGAGGGAAGATGAGAGTGGGTGGGTGGGGGAGCACCCTCATAGAGGCAGGGGGAGGGGGGAGAAGATAGGGGGTTTCCAAAGGGGAAACATTTGAAATGCAAATAAAGTAAATATCAAAAAAAGAGAATGTGATCTTATTCCACTGGTGTTTTTAATTTGATTCAAAGTTAAAATGAAACAGGGTGGGGAGTGGGCTGTCATCTTTCTATAGGTTGGTTCTACTTAGGGATGAGGTAAGTTGATCTTGTGAAGGCAGACATGAGGACCTTTGTGAAGTTTTTCTATCTCCTGGGTTCTTTGTATTGTCCTATCACTCAGGAAGCTCTACCATAGGAAAAAGCATGAGCGTGGCTTAGTGTTTTTATTGTAAATACTTAGGCTTTAAACTTATACTGAGAGTCAAAACCTGGTAGGTAACCTTGGGAAAGTTACTTGCTACTCAGTTTCCTAATCTATGAAATATAATTACATCTTCTTCTGATGGTGTAATACCATAAGGAAGCATCTAGCATGACACTTGCACATGCCAAGAATGTGAGAAGTTGCCTATTTCATTCCATCTCTACGCCGCCCGTGAAAATAAATACGGAAGCCAAGAAAGACGATCACACTTCAGTTTTGCAAGGGTGATATTGAATCTTTATCCTTTCACAAACTGCTTAGGTCCTATAAAGCTCAGACTACGAGTAAAAGGGTTTGCGTTGCATGTATAAATTGGAAGGACAGCCCGCCATACCACATACACGAGCTACTCCTGGAGTGTACTCATGGTGGGAGACAGGCAAGCCATGGTTTCACAGTGTTTCTCTCCCACATCTCATTGACCAGATTCTGACGTAGCCATTTTAATCATGGGCTCTTACGCTGGGGAAGTAACCATTCTTTGGGGTGACTCATCTATCAATAGAGCAGACTTTATCTTAAAACCAGCACAATAGTTTGCTAAGAGCCATACTTCATGAGTCATAAGCTTGCCGTGGCTTACAAACTGCCACCCGAGGGCCACATCTGGCCTGCTCTTTTGGAGTACATCTGAGAGCTAGGAATGATATTTCCTCCACAGGAGAAAAAAAGTTATTCTGACATTCAACAACGATATTCAATTCAATGAATAAAGTTGCTCTGGAACACAGTCACACCGTTATCATGTGTTCTATCCTCAGATATTACCAGGCTATGAGAGCCAAGAATTTGCTACAGGGAGCATGCAATGGAAAATATTTACTCTCTGGACATTTTCTCCCCACCCCCACCATAAGGGTGGAGCTAGAGTACCTAGCACCATAGCCTAGCTCTGAATCCATATCCTGCTTTTCTTTCCTTGCTGTCTCTCAGCTCTTGTTTCTCAACTGCATAAAAAAAGCACCTGTCTCACAGGGCTTTATGAGGACTACACAAATTGGTAGAGTGCTTTGAAGGTCTGACACTCATTAATTACTCTGTGTGTGTGTGTGTGTGTGTGTGTGTATTTATCCTTGTTGTCATTATTAGTTGCCACATATTTTTTTCCTGAATCTAATGCAGCAAGGGCTTACTAATTTGTTGGCAATCATTGTAATGATTTCATTTACAGCCCACCATTAAAATTCACTTCTTAAGGGAGAAGGAATAACTAGAGTCTAATGACTCCTAATGTAATAATTAGCATAGTCACTTATCCATAAAATGAGTCCTGCATTAGTTACAAACACTTTATTTTAAACACTTTTTTTGTGTGTTGTTTTCAAACTTGAGTCCTGAAAGAGTCTAAACTCAAGTGTGAGTTCAGCTCTGACCACCTAGCTGATTAAAGTTCCAAAATACTGGACAGAACTTCAAAATGCCTAATGTCATTTGAAAACAGTAATTTTATCTCCAGAAGCAGACACAAAACAGGCCACACCTTTGCTATGTGATCATAAGGACTACTGGAATGTTTCTCACTATTCAGAACTTTCATTTTTGGACTTTATGCATCCAAAGAGAACTTGAGAGAAGTTAAGTCTCACACTATGGTCAGTCTTGTTCATTAAAGTGTTTCTCAAAATGTTAAAAACAAAACAAACAAAACAAAAAACAAAAAAAAACCAGGCAGCCATGGTGACTCATCTGGAGGCTGAGACCATGAGAGGCTAGCCTGAGAGCCTGGGCCTCAAAAGGAAAGAGTAAGAGCAAACAATCAAAAACAAACAAAACAATTACAACTAACCAACACTGTCAGTCCTTAACTGTCAAGGGCGAGCACACAATTATCTCTTGTTGCAATGCACTTAAAGGGGGAAAAGAAACTGTGAAGCACCATCTGAACAACCCCAGTGAGTTACATATCCTATCCGGTAAGGTTCACCACCACAGTTGTTTCTATTTGAATCATCCAGGAAATTAAACAAGTCCATTTTCTGATCTTGGTGAGGCTGTCCTGCCTAGAAAATGACCTCTTCTACCCCACCCCACATACCCACGCCTAGCAATCGCACCTGAGCTACACCCAGCTTAACAGTTGGCAAAGAAACAGGCCACGCTCATTCAGAGCTAAACGCCCTCTTGCAAGGTCCAGAAGTTTCATCCCGTTTTCAAAGGTTCTTTTCCTATTTTGTAAAGTGTCTCCTTCACCCACTGGGATTGTTCTTCCCTTCCCTACAGTTGTGCACAGCATCCTTATCCCATTCTCCCTATCCAACAACCCGGTGTAAAAAGCAAATGTTCCACCAAGTTGCGCAGTAGGAAGAAGAAAAAATCTCCTCTCTCTGCGTGGATCACGGAATGTGCCACTAGGTCGAGAGGGAGAATGGGTCCTAATGTAAACTCGTCTGGGGTCCTGACTCATCGCCCGAACGTGGGTCGCACGCGGCGCTGACACAGCAGGGAGGCAGCAGGGAGCGGGCGGTGCGCCGGGTGTCGCGGGGCGATCCGGGTGGGTGGCGGCGAGAGGCGTCCCCCGCCGGGCGGTGTGGTGCGCTCCGGGGCGGCTCCGGGCGGACGGGCGGAGCAGCAGACACGCAGGGCGGAGGCGCAGTCTGCACCATGGCGTATCCCGGGCACCCTGGCGCCGGCGGAGGGTACTACCCAGGCGGGGTAAGTGCAGCGGGCGAGGGCACAGCAGCCTCTAGGCTCCCGGGACTGGAAGGCGCCAGGGACGCGCGGGAGGAGGCATCGCAGGCGGTCCCAGACGCTCCCTGCGAGCTCGCCTGGACCCTGATTCCAGCCTTGGCCCCACTCCATTTTTCTGCCCCATCTCTTCCTAGGGACTTTCCCGGGCCCACGGGTGGGTGGGCTGCGACCCAGGAAGCCTACTCGGTAACTCAGATATGTGGCGTGAGATAGTGCAAGCTGAGTGTTGACTTCCTGCTCTCTCGGAATGCCCCCAAAGCAACAACAGCCATCTTGATCTAGAATGGTTCTGTGGTCACTTCCTTGAAAAGAAAGTGACAGGGAGACCAGAAAGTCTGGAGAAATGAGTGGAAGGCCTAGAGGAAGACCACTTGGCCAGATGTGGGAGGTGTACTGTCAGAGACAGAAGGACCCTCATCTTAGATACAGCCCGGTCATCCTGGTCTTCCTAAGGCACACCTGTTGGCCCTGTAGTAACTCCAGCCTTACCTCGTACTTCAGGTACTTTTAAAACACCGCAATGCTGAGCCTAGCTACCAAATTGCTTGCTTTAGGTACATTAACCTCTGTAACCTAGTTAATAGGGATTTTTAAGTGGCTTCGAATATAGTGGCATCACTTTCACGGAGACATATTTTGGATCAAGTCTCCAGATTTTAAATGTCGGGAGCAGGAGTGGAAAAGCCTGGTGGGTCACTGAGCTGAAGTGGGAGGTGGGGGTGGGAGGGAGATAGACCCTGTGAAGGTCACACAGGCGTCAATTGCACACAAACCTTACATGGTGAAAGCATAAACTCAATTCTGTGTCTGATGCCTTTACATTTCTCTTTCACAGTATGGAGGGGCTCCTGGGGGGCCTGCGTTCCCTGGACAAACTCAGGATCCGCTATATGGTTACTTTGCTGCTGTGGCTGGACAGGTTAGCCTTTCCTTTAATATTGAAGGATTGTTATATTCTGTTTTTGTTAGCATTTAATGACGTGGCACAAAACTATCTTTGCCCTGGAAATGAGTCCCTTTGCCTGAAAGAAGGAAAAAGGAAAGGAAGACTAAAACATTATTTTTAGATCTGAACAAAGTTGGACAGAGTATTGTCTGTATCAATATTAGATCAGTTCAAAACTAAACTGGTGATTGAACTGGGGTCCAAGTGACCCACCAGGGGGTTATAAATATACTTAAAAGACCTACAGTATAAAGATGACTTCACGACTGCGTTATCAGTATAGAGAAAGGGCTGCTTACAGAGAAGAAATTCAAGATCTGAACACAAAACCTCTGTTCGCCCAACCTAAAGACGCATATTGGTAATTAATTATTCTGTAGCTCAAATATGATAGTTGGCTACTTTCAGTTGAATTCGATAATTAATCGTTTACCCACAATGGAGGTAGAAAAGACCTATAAAGAGTCATCAGCGTCCAAGCACCAGAGCTACTATCAGTATTTGGAAGGTAACTGCTACCCCAGGTGCAGATGCTCCTACGGAGCTAGCTTTCTATGTCCTTATTAGGTATTGTGGCCTGATGACCCACAGAAGGAATGCAGGTCAGCTAGTCCCAAGTCCTAAGACCCACTTCCTCCCTCAGAGAGTTGTGTGACAGATGTGCATGGCTACTGTGGGGAAGGACACGTGTCTAGCTTGCAAGGTCACTGTGTGTTTGGTAAATGCCCTGTGGACATAATCCAGTCATGTCCAGAGGGGACCTTCCTACTTATTCACCTTAGACTTGTTTTAAACAAGAGCCTGAAAGAATGAAATCAGGACTTGAAAAAACAAACAAACAAAACATGCTCTAGAATATTCCAAGCAAAATCCTCCGGCTGCCTTAGAAGAAGTGGTCTTCTAAGAAACACAGCTCTGAGAATTTGAATGGAAAATTGAGTCAAAGACTGGGAGACTTTCCTCTCGAGTGTCTACTTAATGTGTTATTGATCCGTGTCTTTGAAACCACAAGACACAGCACACCTCAAGACAAGCATTCTTAGATTGCCAGTGTCTTCAGCATGTAAGTGATTCTACCTGCTTGGCTTTCAGTGGTGCTGGCCTCTCTTAATCCCACACATTCATCTTCTTGCAAGTTTATTGATCCTGTTTCTATTTATAACTTAATGGGCCTCCCCAACTTGAATTTGTGTATTTTATTTAAAATCCCTAAAAATGTCATGTGTCTTGTTCTGATCTCAATCAACCAGTAAGTAGGTATTGGTGCCCTATATCTTCTATATATAATTGTGCTTGGAAAACCCTGTCTCCTGAGTCAAATTGATCCAAGAGCCTCTTTCTCCTTGGACTAGGCCTTGTATTTACTGATGCCTAAAAGTCGGTGATATACCCTACTTCCTCCCTCTTCCAAAAAAGGGGTTGGAAGGATATGTTTTAAACAGTTCCATTAACTAATTTTAAAATGATTTATTTTGATAGTTTCTTGGCTCAAACTGAGGGTAGACTGTTTGCCATGACAAATATTCTCTCACCACTGAATTATTTTTGGAATTAGGGTAAGAGAAAGAATGCTTAATTTCGAAAGGCATTCCTGTAAAGAAATGCTACATATAATTATTTTCTCTTGTTAATGCTTCTTAAGGACTTGAGAGTGCAAATCACCACCCTGATTTTCTTTCCGTGCTTTTGGTTTGTTTATTATTTAAAGGACGGACAAATTGATGCTGATGAGTTGCAGAGATGTCTAACACAGTCTGGCATTGCAGGAGGATACAAACGTAAGTTCAAGGTCTTAGGATCTTTCTAATAATTCTCTTGCTCTTTGTACTTTGGCTGTGAGCTGCGATTACAGAAATTGAACTGATCTCATCCACCAAGCTACTATTCTTTAGAAGGTTTTGAGCGTAGCTCCTAACAAGCCATTCCAGTTTTCCAGAGAGGTTAGTGGATCTCTTGGATTTGGGTCCCCTGTGTTCCGGGACCATTAGAACCAGTGAAACAGTTTGGGTGGCCTCCCACACAGAGGACAAGTTAGGGTGCTGAAATGGAATCCACTAGGTCAGGTATCATTAATGCTAAGTGCTAACATGTACCACTGACTTTGCCAAGTGCTTGTTCTAACCTAACTCTGGTGGCACTGAGAGAGTGGCCTGTTTTGCCGTCTGATCTCTGGGCCCTGGGCTTACTACCTAGTAACACAAACACTTGCCGGCCATGACATTGCCTAGGTCATTCTTTCTGACACCTGAGAAGATGTGTTCATGCTGAGGACAGAGTCCCCTTCCTGCTTTCACTCCATGTTCGTCTTCTGCTCCCTCCTCTTTGCATACTGTATATGCAGCCACACATAGCCTGCCGTCCTGACTCCTCCGAACTGTGCTCCAGGAAGCAAATCGGGAAATAAACAGTGCAGATGCTGAATCCTGGCTGGGGCTTATTATCCCACATTCTCTGGTTCTGTTTGTTTGCTTTGTTTTTTCAATCTAATCTTGATCATGAGAAGTGTCTGGGACAAAGTATCTTAGCTGAATTGTGCTACCTTCTGACTTCTTTGCATTTGTTAATGAGTCAACATCAAATGGACATCTCAGCTTCATAGCACACTATAAGTTAAAATGCTTGGAATGCATATCTAAGGATTTCAGTGTTGCTTTCAGCTGTTGGAGGTGCTGTATTCTCTAGCTGGCCATCTGTAAAACACTGGCTTTCTGTTGCTACCGTGCCTTGTTTTGTGTGACTTCAATGCTCTATTACTGTTTCCTAGTTGAGAAATTAGCTCAAGAAAAAAGGAGCTTTTGAAAATTTTGTCATATAACTTGGTCCTAAACAAGAGAATCACATTTCCTGAAACACAAGGACCATGTGATCTAGTTAGTTCAGTTAGTTCCCTGTGGTATCCATGATCTACCTCCCAGCTTATGGCTGTCATAAGTTCTGCAGCACAGAAACTAGACAGCCATTGCTCCTTTAAACACAGATTCCAAATCATAGGCCACAGACATGAAAGTGGAGGGGGCAAGTGGGATACTACAGATCAGAACAACCCCCTTCCCTGTCGTTCCTAGAGGGGGGCTCAGTGAGGAGAGTTCTGGTCTCCAACCCGGAAATTCAGCTTTTCCTTTCCTTGACTTTGGTAATTCCTCTGCAAGAAGCTTGACAGAAGCAGGGAGAGGCTTCCTTCCTTGTAAGGTCTGGATCATTGTTTTACTAGAAGATGACTGAGATATTGTGGTAGAGTGAACAGAAGCACAGCACAGGGAATGAACCACAGGGATAATTTTGAAACTATATACAACTTTTAAATATCAATAAAACCCAAAATAGCCTATCAAAAATAATAATCTACATTCCCCCTTAGCCTTTACAAATTAGGGATACTTCTACACTAAACTACAGCTGCTATCTTGGGGTGAGAATTCAGCCCACCCATCCATTCATACCTTCAACCAACCAATCTGTATTTTGATGGACAGTCACACTGTGTGTGCAGAAACAGTTCCACCTGCTGAAGGTCCCTGGGATTAGTACTGAGGCTGGGATTGTAACCAGCAGGCACATGGTCTAGCTAGATAGGAGTGAGCCTGCAGAATTGGTACCGAGGCTGAAGAAGAAACGAAAGTCCAGCCACAAAGATGCCAATGGGGAGGGTATACATACGTAATTCAGGCATATAGAATAATATATATGAAAGACCCAGATGGAACATGGTTTAGTTACAGAAGTAACAAATTCCCTGTGGAGACCCTGCCTGTTGTTGGTGAAGTGGGAAAATTTGTGAATCCATGTAGGGGTTCTGGCATTTACCCTGAGAGCAGAACCCTATATAGCATTCTGTATTGGAGAACACATGCTACCCCAGCCATAAGGTAAAGACTACATGAAAGTATAAAACAGGGTCCACTTTAAAGGTAGTAAAGAAATAGTTTATTCTGAGCCAAACACAAAGGACTACAGTTTAGGACCATGAACACATGTCACCTTAAATGACATGCTCCACTATGGAAGAAATCACATGAACTCGTATCTTCAAAGAGTAAAAGAAAGTCATTGCTATTTCTATTGGTGGGAAGATCAAGTACACTGACTACATCAAAGTGGGGGTCCATAGCTTTCAGTTGTTAAAATATTCAGGGCTATAGCACTGGTAGATGCTAGAGGTCTGTGAAGCATAGTGATACATTCTAAGGATTATGTCTACTAAGTAAGAGCGCAATGGGTCAGATGCAAAAGTTAGACTTATTGGCTACTAAAGGCACCAAGTAGTCCAAGATCATTCTTAGCTTGAGAATGATAGCATTCTGTCTACACAATGTTCTGCTCAACCAGGGATAGCAGTCTGCTGGACCTTAGTATTGCTACAGCTTCTTCTAACAGTTCCAGATTGTAGGGACTAGGGAGTGGCTGGATGTCTGTTAAAGAGCCCACAGAGTCCTATAGCTTAAGGAAATGACTGAACCAGGAGTAACTGCAGTGGGACTGCCGGTTGACCCTATTTACAGGTGATTGAATCTTGGGGGAGTAGGGATTGGGCTTCCCACAGGTGTCTGTAACATGGGCAGATAAATGAATAGTGCAGTTTTTGAAACTGGGCCATGTTTGTCTCACAGTCCCACAGTATTGGTAAAAGACAAACATAGCAAGCTCTGTCCCATACATATTGAGTAGCATGCTTTAAAGAGTGAATTAATAATAGAATTCGTAATTAATTTGAATCATTCCAACATAATGTGAAATTTTGAAATTATATTGATTCATGTACTTTCTTTGATTTAACAGCTTTTAATCTGGAGACTTGTCGCCTTATGGTTTCAATGTTGGATGTATCCTTTACCTTAATGGTTATCTAGAGTGTTTTCTCCATGGCCAATGTCTTTCTAAAAAAAAATGTAACCACCCAACAGCTTTGTGAAATAACTACATTGTTCAAGATTGCCCAAGATGCCATAGGTGAGGTGGCTCATGCCTGTAATCTCAGCCCTCAGGATGCTGAGGCAGAAGGCCCACTGTGAGTTTGAGGGCAGCATGTGCCATATTGCAAGTTGGAGGTTAGCCTGAGCTACAGGGATCCTTTCACAAGAGAAATGGGTGGAGAGTGCGTGTGATAGAGTTAGTGCAGTAAGGTGCAGAAGTGCACAAGAACGCCTGCCTGCCTGTGGTTGGTCTCCATTTGGCTACATGCTACTTCCCACCGCAGCTCACTTTCTACAGGTGAAGTCCAAGGGACTGTCAGAACCCATAACCTAGAGCACCAGGAAATGTAGCCCAAGTCCAGTAAGCAAACTGCCTTTTTATTTATGGTTGCTTACAATACCGTATCTTCTTCTCTTATTCAGACCACATAGTGGTCTTTTTTTTTCCCACAGTAAAAATGGGTATTCAGAGCTTTCAATCCACCCGTTGTTTATTACATCACTTATCATTACTCTTATCATACCAACAAGAATATAGACTAGCATTTGAAAACTTGGGGTGTCTTTCTGCTATTTTAACAGAAAGCATTGAATTCCCCTTACCCTCTCTGTTCTCACCTAATCATTAAAGGTGAAATTAGACAGTTCCTGTCCTTGATTATAATCCAGAGAGATATGTCCGGCACGATGGGGTTCAATGAATTCAAAGAACTCTGGGCCGTGCTGAATGGCTGGAGACAACACTTCATCAGTTTTGATAGCGATAGGAGTGGAACAGTGGATCCCCAGGAGCTGCAGAAGGCCCTAACCACTATGGGTTTGTATTACCAAGTAGAGCTCTCTGATAACTGATAAATCTCTACAATTGTGTCCTCCTTGAAGACAGCCCCTCCCTCTGTCCCTCCCCCCCCACCCCTTTCTGTCTCTAATGTTTTTGTTGTTGTTGCTGTTGTTTGGGAGGTTTGTTGTTGTGTTTTAACCTTCAACCTTTTCTTGCTGGGTGTCTTTTCTGCCTTCCAGGATTCAGGTTGAGCCCCCAAACTGTGAATTCAGTTGCAAAGCGATACAGCACCAGCGGGAAGATCACCTTTGATGATTACATCGCCTGCTGTGTCAAACTGAGGGCTCTTACAGGTTTGTCCCTGAAGCCATTCAGCTTTACTGGGAGCTGAGAAGACCCTTTTTGGTAGCATTTGTCATTTATCCATACCTCTGAATTTCTGTTCTGCCCAGGTTCTTTATGGTTTTAGGAGGTGCTTTGGCAGACCCTTGGCACAGCTATTAAACAAATGGAGCATAATATGTTATTCAGAGGGCTTTTAAAAGATAAATGAGTAATCATAGTACATTTTGTTAAAATGTTGCAGATGTAGCTGTCTATTTTGTAAGTGCATCTGTTTATGGTGCTAGGGCTATGTAGGGCTCACTCATGATAGATAAACTCTGGGCCACTGTGCTATCCCCATAGCCTGAGTTATGCAGTATCGGTCACAGAGTGCAGTTATGAGTAATTCTCTTCAACTGTGGGACATTCACAAAGAGTAAAATTAAAGTGACTCATTTTGGCTAGCAGGGCTGAGATTGGTAGGATATTTGGTCACAGCCCACTTGTCATATCAGGTTCTGTTATCCATCTGCTTCCTTGCTTAAGCATCATGCATGCTATTACAGTGTTGAGAATCCTGGCCTCTCACAGTTAAAGGGCCTTGAAAGCTAAACTGCTTTTACCAGCTGAGGTCAGTCATTTGTCTTAGATCCATATCGAAAGCGACCATTGGCCACTTTCTGTCGCTGTTACTTATTTTCTTTGGCCTTATCTTGGCTGGTTGTAGAATTTACTTGTTATTGACATTTGATCCCAGTGCCAAATAGTTAGCTGTTGTGAGTTTAGAAAAGTCGTTTAAGGAAAAAAATAACCTACATTTTACTATGTTGTTCTGCAGACAGCTTTCGCAGACGGGATTCTGGTCAACAAGGAGTGGTGAATTTCTCATATGATGACGTAAGTCTCCGTAAATAAGGGCTAAGTAGAAGACAAACTGAACATGAATGGGAGCTCCTTCCTAAGTTAGTTAGTAAGAATATGAACATGGTGGCTCATGCGCTCAAGAGGCTGATGCAGGTGGATTGCCCTGAGTTCAAGCCAGTCTGAGCTATGCTTGTGAGACTCAGCCTCAAACAAAACAAAAGCAACAACAAAAATCCCAGAAAACATCATAGGACATGGTGGTTCGTGCTTGTAATCCCAGCCGAGGCTGGAGGATTACTTCAAATTCAGGCTCAGCCTGTTGCACTGATCGACCTGCTCATAGAAACAGAGTTTCCAGGTTGCTCTGAGACTGAGCAAAGTGGGCACCATAATAATGGTGACTCTTTCGGGCTTGGGTGATAGCTTGGTTGCGAATAAACACGAGGGCCTCAGGTCAATCCTCAGAACACATGTGCGAAAGCTGAGTATGGCAGGGCTCTGTTGTAGAGGTAGAGACTGGTGGGTCCTGGGACTTGCCGACCATCCAGCCTACTTAGTGAATTCTAGGCCCAGAAGAAACACTCTCAAAAGGTAGACAGCACCTGAGGCATAAAACTTGAGGGTGTTCTTTAGCTTCCACATGCATGTGCTCCCCAACACACAGCATGCACCACTTAGACACATCCTGACACACAGCATGCAC
>JADRCH010000169.1:1823881-1840913 GCA_019843965.1 Rhynchomys soricoides | reverse complement strand
CACACAGCATGCACCACATAGACACATCCTGACACACAGCATGCACCACTTAGACACATCCTGACACACAGCATGCACTGCATATACATATCCTGACACACAGCATGCACCACATAGACATCCTGACACACAGCATGCACTGCATATACACATCCTGACACGCAGCATGCACTGTATATACACCTCCTGACACACACCATGATACAAGGTAACTGTAAGGTCTCTTCAAAGCTGTTGTCAGATTTCAGCCAGCTGTGTGGAGATGACCAGCAATGCAGATGTTCCCTCTGCTCTCACCCTGTATAAAACAGTCATGCCATCTAGAGGTAGCTTTGCATGCCTAGGCTGTTCCTTGGGAACATAAGGAAGACACCAGCTTAAACCATGGTTTAAAACAAGCTGTTTATGGAGATAGCCTGCGGCGTGGGAAAGTAGACTTTGTTACTAGAGGGGACCACCAAACAGGTTTCTACATGTCCTAACTTTAGTTTCTTTGTCTCTCAAACAAGAATCATCCAGTTGCCTTAGCAGAATTGATGCAGGAATAAGCATTGTGTAGCTCCTTACCAGTGTTGGAGACTAAGCTCAGGAAGGGTATGGCCTGGTATAATGATTCTCAACATCTCAGTTGTGACCCTTTAGTGGTCAAACATCCTTTTCATAGTAGTCTCGTAAGACCATCCTGAATATCAGATATTTACATTACAGTTTATAACAGTAGCACAATTACAGTTATGAAATAGCTACATAAATAATTTTATGGTTGGGGGTCACCACGGCATGAAGAACCATATTAAAGGGTTGCAGCATTACAAAGGTTGAGAGCCACTTCTCTAGTGAGTCTAGTTGGGGAGGCAGCACTGCATAGCAAGGACTGATGTTCCCAGTTGTATGTTTCGGAGTTGCTGGAACAGGGTCGGCTTTACTCTTTCTGTGTGTGCATGGCTTTGACTCTCATGGAGCAGAGTATAAAGGGTGATTGTATTAAAAGTTACCCGCTTGAGTAGTGGAGTAAAGTCACAGTTCGGAAGTCCGTTAATACGACAGTGTAAGCTTATTTGTTCTTGTGGGCAAGTACTTTTGACCATGACTCTTAAATGTTATTTAGGATTCTTTATCTGTTGAAGTGATTCGTCCTTCCCATAAAGTGAGAAACTCATCAGACTTTACAAAAGAAAATTTCCCTCAAAGTAACAACTATCCCTCCCTTCATTTTCTATGCATAACATTGAAAAATGGGACTTTTTGTTGTTCTTGTTTTCCCTTGATGCCAAGATAAAGGACTAAAATGGAAGTTGCCCACAGGGAGGCTGTGGCACCCACAGAGGCCGTGGTACCCTCAATACTTGGCAGACTGTAGTGTAACACTGTTTCCTTTTTCAGTTCATCCAGTGTGTCATGACCGTCTAACTCAAGAGGAAGTTGCCTGAATATGTTCAACATTCCACCTGGAGCCCACCCTTGCTCGCTCCCTGCCTTCAGTGCTGTGTGCAGACTCCACTGACAGACACTCCCTGACAACCATTGAATGGGATTATGACTTTATATAGAACCGAAGCTTCATTTTTAATTTTGATAATAAATCCTTCGAAGTTTAATAATATAAAAACAAGTATGTTACACCAGTTAGAACCTCCTGAGCCATTTCCAAGCATGTCTTATTTTCTTGCTAACCCTCCTTTATATAAACTAAAGTATGCAAAATGTTTAACGCATATTATATATCTTCTCGTGGTATATGAAATCTTTTCATCAGACTTAGCTCTTATCGTTTCTTTCCCTGAGGAATGTGGTTAAAAGTTTGTGTGGGGTATTCTTAAGTGACATAAGGTCTACAGTGGTGCAAAACAAACCAATGAGCCTGGCAATCCACATACTAGAAAGTATAAGCTTTAGGATTTACTGGTTGAAAGCCTTGAGTAGACAGAGATATTGAATGGTTACTATCTTCCTCCTAAAAACCTATAGATCATTTGAGTGGCAATTACTGTCATCAAGTTCTTCTTTGTCATCCACTAGAAACTTTTGTTGATTATACTTACAGGTCTTGAATACTGTAAGTTTAAAATTGTCAGAAAAGGGGAAATAAGAATATATTAACTGTTGATTTTTGACTAATGAGATTCTAGATGACTTTAATTTCCTTCATATATTTCTGTGTCTCTCAAATTTTTAATAATGTGTATGATTTCATTTTAAAACCAGAAGTCGGGAGGAGAGACAGCTCAGCGGTTAAGAGCATGTACTGCTCTTGCTGAGGACTGAAGTTCCCAGCACCCATGTTGGGTGACTTACTACTGCCTCAGGCCCCTCATGGGCACCTGTTTTCACCTACTGACATCCCAGGACAAACATATATGCACACAGATAGTTAAAAAGTAATAAAGAATAAGTAAAACCAAGCAGGTTACATTTTAAAATTGTTGACATTCATTTTTGAATGTTGTTTGTTCATGATTTTAAACATACACAAGAAAGGGACTAAAATGAACATCTCAATTAATGTTCTGGCTTTAACTACTGGAAATAGGGTCTTCCTTCCCACTAAATTTCCAAATATTCTCTAATAGCTTATTAAACACACACACACAATTTTTTTCCCAAATGTTTAAATATTGGCTTGCTGGCAATGCCTTGCTCTGTATGTGGCTTGGTCATTTTATGTAATAACAAGACATTCAGTGTCCCTATTTTTGAAAAGAAGAGACGACTTACCCTTGAGGTAGTTCTCAGTATACAAAAGTATGCTGATATAAAAAGTATCCCCAGTGTTTGGTTCTTATAGTTTGGCAGCTAACAGTGGTTAACAGTCTTTCCTCATGCCAGGCCATAGTGGCGCACGCCTTTAATCCCAGCACTCGGGAGGCAGAGGCAGGCGGATTTCTGAGTTCGAGGCCAGCCTGGTCTACAGAGTGAGTTCCAGGACAGCCAAGGCTATACAGAGAAAACCTGTCTCAAAAAAAAAAAAAAAAAAAAAAAAAACCAAAAAACAGTCTTTCCTCGATAGCAATGTATCTGTTTTGTTTCTGGCACAATGTGAACATGACCATTAAAGTGAAGGATTAACTTATCAACTGGTGAAATAAACATTTCATAAGCATCTTCAGCCTCATTTCACAAATATATGTTCAGATAGTGTTTATATGTATAAAATATATGCATATATTATATATTCAGTCATTTCACGAGTGTTTATTTATCCCTAACTTACTATGTGTTTAGTCAGTACTTAATGCCCAGGTTACTTGTCAAAGTGGGAAGCTTGCTGCTGTGTCTTACAATGGCAAGTCTGGGTTTCACTTCAGAATTTTTAAAACATTTTTTAATATTTCTTTACAGTCCAGTCTTTATCCATCTCCTGGCCCACCCTGTGATGGTTCCCCATCCTATACATCCTCCCCGGCATCCCCCATCTCCAGTGGGTTGCCCCCACCCCCAACCCACCCCACAAGACCTCCCCACTCTCTGTGGCCTCAAGTCTCTCAAGGGTTAGGTGTGCCTTCTCTCACTGAGTCCAGACCAGGCAGTCCTCTGCTGTACATGTGTCAGGGGCCTCAGACCAGTTAGTGTATGTTGCCTGGTTGGTGGCTCAGTGTCTGAGAGACCTCAAGAGTCTGGGTTAGTTGAGACTGCTGGTCTTCCTATGGGTCACCCTCCTCCCCAACTTCTTCCAGCCTTTCCCTAATTCAAGCACAGAGGTCCCCGACTTCAGTCCATTGGTTGGGTATAAGTATCTGTGTCTGTCTCAGTCAGTTGCTTGTTGGGCCTCTAGGAGGGCAGCCATGTTAGGCTCCAGTCTATAAGCACACCATAGCATCAGTAATAGTGTCAGGCCTTGGGGCCTCCCCTTGAGGTAGATCACAGTTAGGGCCTGTCACTGGACCTCCTTTCCCTCAGGCTCTTCTCTGTTTTTTGTCCCTGCAGTTCTTTTAGACAGGAACAGAGTCAGAGTTTTTGACTGTGGGATGGCAACCCAATCCCTCCACTTTGATGCCCTGTCTTTCTACTGGAGGTGGACTCTACAAGTTCCCTCTCTCCACTGTTGGGCATTTTATCTAAGTTTCCTCTCTGAATCCTGAGAGTCACCTCCCAGATCTCTGGTACATTCTAGAGGTTCCCTCCACCTCCTTCCTCCAGAGGTTGCCTGTTTACATTTTTTCTGCTAGCCCTCAGGGCTTCAGTCCTGTCCCCCCCCCCACCCCAATACCTGAACATGTTCCCCTTTCCCCTTCCTTGTCCCCATTCCCACCCAGGTACCTCCCTCCCTCTGACCCCCCATGATTGCTTTTTTCCTCCCTCCCAATGCGATTGAAGTATCCCCACTTGGGTCCTTCAGCTTGTTAATCTTCTTGAGTTCTGTGGAGTGAGTGTATCCTGGGTATTCTGTACTTTTTTTTGGCTAATATCCACTAATTAGTAAGTACATACCATGCATGTCCTTTTGGGTCTGAGTTAGCTCACTCAGGATGATATTTTCTAGTTCCATCCATTTGCCTGCAAAACTCATGATGTCCTCGTTCTTAATAGCTGAGTAGTAGTCTACTGTGTAAATGAACCACACTTTCTGTCTCCATTCTTCTGTCGTGGGACATCTGGGTAGATGTTCTATTTGAACTGTCACAAAGCTTTGCTCTGACCTGGATCTAGGCTGCCTAGAAAAGGACCAAAGGCCCAGAGAACATGAAGAGTCTGGAACTGTCCTATAAAGTCCTAATACACAATTAAGCTGCCCTGTCCTTTGAATGAGCTCCAAGATGTGCTACTTAGATTTTGGTTCTGAATTTGAATATTTCCTCAATTATTATACATTAATATTTGTTATTCATGTCTTAACAGTCAATGGTTAAAGGCAAGGCTCCATACATCCTCTTTCTGTCTTCATTTCCTCCTGAAAGCATTGGATTTGCTCTTCACTTTGACTGTGTAGTAAGAAAATTCCCTCCCTTTGATGAATGCAGCACACCCTTCCATCTCCCAGGTCATCAGGCTTCTCTACCATAGATGCCCATCCTGCGTTGCTTATTTCTGATGTTGGGCTGTTCCATTGTCTGCTTCCAGAGCATCGCCTCACTTCCTTCTCCTTGCCTCTTGCTCCCTCACTGCCTGGTACCTGCTTCTGTCACCCAGGCTGGCCTCATCCTCACGTCTGTCCTCCTCCTTCAGCTTCTTGAGTACTGGGATTCTAAGGAGGAGCCACCACTCCTGGCCTTATCATTTCTTTTAAACTCGTTCTTCATTTTTTTTTTTTTTTCAGTTAAAGCATACAGTTGGAGCGTGGTAGAAATCTGTGGGCTCACACACTCCATTTCAGGATTGTTTTATTTTGGAGATGCATGCTTTAGTTTTATCAAATCAGCTGATTACATGGTCTAGTGCATTGCAGATTGCTATGGCAACATAGCAGATATAAGCCTGGAGTATCCTACCAACTGCTGCCTTACATTTGCACTACACAGTCACTAGATTAGAAAGCTCTAGCTCTTCCCATGATAGTAGCATAATATGTGAATGGTAACGTCAGTCCTGAGGTGACATGTCGGTTAAGCCTTTTGGTTTTTTGCAGCTTGCTTTGCTTCTCTGGTGCATTACTGTTTCGGGGTCGATACAAATAATTCTATGATTAAAGTACCATAGAAACAAGGAATGGGCCAGGCAGTGGTGGCGCACGCCTTTAATCATAGCACTTGGGAGGCAGAGGCAGGTGGATTTCTGAGTTCAAGTCCAGCCTGGTCTACAGAGTGAGTTCCAGGACAGCCAGGGCTACACAGAGAAACCCTGTCTCGAAAAACCAAGAAAAAAAAAAAAGAAAGAAAGAAAGAAAGAAAAAAGGAATGGAGCTATATGAAATCACCATTTTTAAATATAACAAACATATGCAGTCACCAATTTTTGATATTATAATAAATGTATGTGTTAGCACTCTGTCTAGGCTCCACCCCACAGTTACCTGGCAACAGCCAGGTGGGCCTGGCCCGCTATAAAAGGGGCTGCTTGCCCCTCCTCCCTCTCTTTTTCTCTCTCCTTCTTGCTCCCCATTCCCTTCTCTCTCCACATGCTCATGGCTGGCTGGCTGGCGCTCTCTCTCTCTCTCTCTCTCTCTCTCTCTCTCTCTCTGCCTCTACTACCCTCTTAACTCCCCTCCCTATGCCCTGAATAAACTCTATTCTAGTCTATACCATCGTATGGCTGGTCCCTCAGGGGAAAGGGATGCCTTGGCATGGGCCCGCCGAGGCACCCCCTTCCCCCACACCTCACCACACCCGACTATACCCCACAGAACATATCTCCTTCTCCCTTTATCTTTTTATAAACATCAATATGGGCTTTCCTCAGTGATTTCATGTCTCTTCATGTATACAGGCTGAAGGACAAGAAACTGTAAGCGCCACTGTAGTGACTGATACCTCAAATGGGTGCTTGGGCAAGATAAAAAGACCAGGGGTAACCAGTTTCAGACAGTGAACTCATGAACCTAAAACAAACCCATTGGAGACTCGGGTTTTAGGAGGTGGCATAGGTACAGCCCTGGGCTGTGGGGCAAAAAGAAGAGTTAAACTTCATTAGGGCAGGAGAGAATTCCGGAGATGGCCCTTGCTTTCTCTCTGTAGGAACAGTCCAACAAATGGGACACTAGTTTTTCTCTTGTCTCTTCAGGGACTAGGAAGACAAAATCATCTGGTAGCTTCTCAGGGACACTGTCCACTTAGAAAAACAGAAAAAATGAAAGAGAGCAGTGCATCAAAATAACAGAAATCTTTTATTGAAAGTCACTTTATCGCTGTTACGGTGAGAGTAACATAGAAAACTCTGTTATCTTATTGGCCTCAGAAGTGAACACTCATAAAATTGTGCCAGAAATTTTAATCTCGAGTTACAGTGACCTTTAAAAACAGCAAGATTTTATTCACCTACAATATGAGAACAACTTTATAACATAAACAGCCATAAAACAAATCACACGCCTGCTCAGGAAAGCAATCCTCATTTACATTTCTGTTGGTGTTTACCAAAACCCAGTGACTTTTACAATAGCATAAGGGCTGGAAGTGTGAGCGAGCATGGGGAGCTGCAGAGAGGAGGTTTTAATGACGCAGATCTAAGTATATACACATGAGTACCCAGTTACCCAAAGTGAACCACACTGATGCTATTCACAGGTCCCCATGGGGTGGTTTCTATCATCTGCAGATGGGCATCACCCCTTGAGGCTATGAACGTGGGAAACTCTGGCAGAGACCTAATACAGACTAACATATGAACAGCTTTTGTTAGGTGAAATGTGAAGTTTCTGAAAACTGTCTTTTGGAATTGCTCGTTTGGAGGGGCAAATCTTCCAACAAATTGAAGAAGGAATAATGATAATAATAATAATAATAATAATAATAATAATAATAATAATAATGATAATAATGCTCTGTTATCCAGAAGGAACCTTTTGCTAAGCACTTTGCAGTTAGTGTTTTAAAAAAAAGTTTTCCATAAAAAAAAAAGGCGTTGGGTTATTTGTGGCCATTAAAAAGACGAGTTATAGAATCACAGTTTGATATTGTGCTAGATTAAAAAGGAAAAGTGGGGTTTCAAATCAGGCAGTGATACACGTGTATAATTTAACAGGAACCCTTGTGTTACTCCTAAGGGTCTGAATTCATTTCAGCACTTTCTATATTGTGTTTTCTGATAAAACTTAGCACCGCTATGTTTAAAGATATGGGATATTTGCATTATTTTAAAACTCAATGATCAGAACGAATCATGTCCCGAAATGTCATAAGTTGAATGCAGAATGTGCATACGTGAATCTTCATACATGTAGGGGAGACTACTTCATAAACACAGAAACTAGTGGCCTTGTGTATATTAACAAGATTCCTTTGTCTCTCTGTGTGCCTTTTGGTAAAATGAAACAAGAAAATACATTTTGCTTGGATTTGATTCCACAGGCTACCTGTGATCAACATGCCTGCCACTTCTGAAGCCTCTCCCAGTGTGATGCAGGTCTGTGAACAGTGCAAGGGACACCGGACAGTAAACTACTTCCAAAGGTAACACTCCAGAAAGCCACAAAGCACATGTCTGCTCTTGACAGCAGTAGTTCCCTCCGGCATATCCGGTGACCTTGTTGAGCTTTTCTGCATGCGTCATGTGGCTGTCCACTGTGCTCCTATGCTGGGGCTAAATGACCCAGGATCTCTCAAAACTCTGTGCTGCTTATTCATTTCCTGAGATTTATACCCTGAGACCCATCTCTTAGTGACTTTCCAAGGTGCACAATCAAACCAGCATGCCAAAAGGAAATGAAAGAAACCCCCCCTCCCCCCCCCCCCCCCCCCCGCTCGATACTCCTATGGTTCTCCGAATTCTCATCTGTATGATTGGGGATGCTTCAGTTCAAGAGGAAAAGTGCTGCACAGATAGTGAACAGGGAACACTGGAAGAAGGTACGTTCTAAATGCAGCCATCAAATCCGATAGCAATGAAACTGTTCCATAAGGCCACGGATTTGAAGGGCAGAGGTACAACCGATAATGGTCTTGTAAATTTTGATCTTTCTGCTGCCTGACTTTAAGTGCTTCATGTTGAGGACTGGCAAAACCAGGAGTAAAATAGGGGTGGAAATACTACTTTCTGCTCTCAAAGTCTGGGACAATTTCGTTCTGTACCTGCAGGTGTGGTAGGAAAACTCTTTGAGCTGAAAGTGCCTGCCCCGCAAAGCATATGCCCCAAGCAAGGGTCAACAGCGAGCAGCCAAGACACTTATACAGCATGCTGTTCACCCATAGCCGGATGAGCTGCTGCCTCAGCTGGTTCTCACAAATGTCAACTGAATTCTTTACAATACAGTAAAGGAGAATCTGTTAACCCCAGGCCCCAGTTCTCCTGTGCCCAGAGAAAGGCCCCTGCCTCTGAAATCACAGTAGTCTTAACTATCTCACAGGAGGAAACGAAGTATTCAAGTCCCCAATTAGGCCCTCTTCCACAGAAATGTCAGCTTGTCATATAAAGCTAGTAAAATAAGAATGAAAACTTGATTTGACTGCCTTTGGAGGGGGGAAGGGAAGGGAAGCAGGTGACAGCTATAGAAGAAAGCAAACAAAATAGACAATTAGGGACATAAAAAGTAGAAAACACGCTGCTAGGGGGAGTCCAAGGGTCTCAAAGCTCAAGCCAATTTGCCCCGAGCATGGCAGCTCTTGAGGCAGCCAGCTGCGCCCTGCATGGTTGTGCAGCTGGGTCTTGTTTCTCCTTACTGTCATCAGTTCCAAAGTCTGTCTCCCTCTCTTTATATGCTGCAACCTACCTAACAGCCTTCCTTTCCTTTACATTCAAGTAAGATAAAAAGTAATCTTACCTTCAGAGAAGGGCTTCTGTAAAGCACTATACAGACCTAAGGTTAAGCTGGAACTACAGGACAAATAGAAAACTCACAGAGCTAAATGAACAAAATTGACTCTGAAATCCTCAAAGGAGCAAGTAGAGATATCACATTTTTCCTGGCTCAAGGGTACCCCCAAAAGGACAAAGTCTGAAAAGGGCAACAGGTAAAGTAGCTACGGAAAGTCTAGGGCAATGGGCAGGATGAAGTCAGGCAGATATGCAAGGTGCTCAACAGAAGAAAAGCAAGTAGATCTGTTCTGGAAAACATAGCAGCCACCCACACCCACACCCACACCTGCCCCCGGAGAGCAGAGAATATTTAATTTTATCTTTACAGTGGTTTCTTTTAGATGTGCCACCAATCTCTCATTCATAAAAACCGCACTGGAACGACCTGTACAAACACTATTTTAAATGCCTTGTGAAGCCAGAAGAAGAAACCACCACATCCTGAAATAGAGCACCCCTCTTACCTGCTAAGACAACATCCTAAGCCCTTTCCTATCCCCAGTAATGCTTGTTGAGTAACTAAAGAGCTTACTCGTCAGCATCTAAGTGAGGGGCTGGGGTGTCTGGCTTTTGTTCTTTAAACCCAGCCACTGCTGAACACTAAGAATCTTCAAGCTGCACCACCTAAGCAGCACTGATCTCTCTGCAGACTGTGTGTAATCGGAGGCATTTTTGATCTTGCTGACTCTGGAGGAGGAGTTCCCATCTAAGGAAAGTGGCCGGGAAGCGTGAGTCTGGCCAGCTTACTCTGTTACTGTGGGCTTCCCTGACCACATAGTGGAAAGACCTGAATGCTCCTTTTCATTGGAACAGAAATGATCTGCTTAGTGGGACATCTCAGGCATCTGGGCTATCTGCAGTCCCATCGATGCTGTGATTATGAGAAAGAGAAACAGCATCCAATGAATGAACACATCACTGCCCTTCTCCATGTAGTGATGATCCCACAGCACACTGGGAAGTATGAATATGAATATTAGTTGCATGACTCAAACCACTATGGAGTTTCCAAGTTCCTCTTCAAAATAGACATCTAAGAATGAAATAATCACTGTGCTTGGGTCTGATTCCATGAGTCTATTCTGTCCACCTCAGGGAATGAAGTCATACACAGTTAAATGGAGTGATACGTACTTCTTGAAGCCATCCACCAAGACTAAAGTCTGTTAATTCCCAAAACAACTCTAAGACTGCCTAAACGTGGGAAATAGAGACCCAGACTAGAACATTAAAGCCATTATATTTCGAAAATCACTTTGCAAGTTAAGGAAAACCTTTTCCTCCTGCTTCGTCTGAAGAAGATTACGAGCCAGAGCAACTGTTTCTCCCAAAAGGCACTCGATAAGGATTTTAATTTCCAGTAACAACTCCAGGTCCAGATAACTGGGAAGGTAAGGAGAGAGCGGTAGGTAGACAGATAATCAGCTCGCTAGCTGACCATTTGTGAACTCTTTCAAGTTAGGGCTTCTGTAACTCACTATAACCTATAAAGCATATTTACATGAGGCACCTTTCATTCAAAGCTATAAACTCTTTTTTTTCTGTAGTCAAAATAAACCTTATATTACATATTAACCTTTTATATACTCGATACCAAGAAACATTCAGTGCACATCTGAAGTGTTCTTGTTCAAAAGTCACTTCATTTGCTACATCTTTTTCATCTGTCACCCGTCTGCCCGTCTGTCCTCACCTTAAGCTATGTGGAGACATTGTTCATCCTAGCCTGTCATGAAAAATATTGGTTTTCATTGTATAATTTTGTCTGTTTAAATTGGTTTTCTAACACCTTCAGAGTGTTTCAGAAAAGTGGACCATTGCAAAAGACATGAAGTAAATATACCTCTGCCTTCTAGTCTGGTTCTTAAGTTTGGGTATCTAAGACAATTCTACAGAGATGGAACAAATTGTGTCCCTGGACACTTCTGGAAGAAATCAAATGTAGAGTCCATTCCTGAGTTCTTGTCTGATGACTCCATTCCTCACATAAAACAGCAAGGAGCAGGGGGAAATCAAAAGTGGGTTTCATAGCAGACCACATGATTGAGCCTACCAACTTTAGGTCTCACTAGAGGGGCTTTCTTTTTGTATAACAACATTGCATTGAAACAGCTATTAATGTTTCATTTTAAGTGATAAGATTTCACATAGAACATTCTCTCTCTTTTTTTGGATCAAAAGTTATAGGGCTCTTTCCTTTGCAGGCTTATGGTTACCTTTGCAGTTACTACATCTGTGCAGCCATGGACTTCATTTAATCTTTTATGCTTTGTTCAGGCTTCCATCCACCATCTTGTTCTAAACCAGGCAGAATGACCGGCTGAGACTTACATCCTAGTGAGGAAACACGTTAAAATTGTGGAAATGAGTCATTCCTTTCACAGATAAGAATGGCTGAAAGGATTCTGTCAAGGAACCCAAACTGTGGACCAGACAAGGCTCAGGTATTGGTCAAGAGGGAGCGCTCCACTCTGTGCTCCATGTCTTTGGTGCTTCTGGTCAACCACAGAAGACACTTTTTAAAGAGGAGGGGAACTTCATGGCCTCCAGGTAATATTAGTTGATATGTTCTGGTACTGACTGAGAACAGCTACTGTGACAGGCACCATGTGTCTTAGATGTGGAGTGGAAAGGCTGGCAAATTCCCAGAGACCCTGTCAGCTCCAGGGTGTCCTGAAGCTGCCTAGCCACCGCATATCTGGACTCCTCTTTCAGCCAGACGCAGAGGCTAGAAGTTTGAGTGTTTTGCTCTCTTACTCAATAAAACCTCCTCCAGACTGTACACACTTTAAAAGGAAATCACATGTTTCAGACAAACCGCAGTTATGGAGAGATACTTTTACAGCACTGCCCATTCTATTTACAATATCCACTTATGCTCTGAAGGCGCAGGATGGAGGACAAAGATAGACCTGTGATTGACTGTTTGTAGGCATTTGGCAAAAATACACTTATGTGTAACATTACTTTTTAAATTTTAAAAATGTTTACATATGTACAGTTGTCCTTGTATGCTAATATAAATATGAAAAGTAAAAAATAAATAAAAATACATGTTTAAAGATAGCATATGGGATATTGGCCTCTCAAAGCTTTACAGTCCTGCAGTCCTGCAGAAAAATCCTATATGCCGTAGCCCCTGCATGCTAGTTTCTATTATGAGATGTTGTTTCCTTGTATATGGAAAACAATAAACAGAAGCTTCATGCAAATGGCATTACTGTTTGCAATGAGGATGTGTTTCAGAACGCTCTGTTCTGAATCCACTTCTGTCCCTCAGGAAAACCTGCTAAATTTGGGTCATGTGAGTTAATTTTATTGATATTCTACATATTTCTGTCATGCAGATTATCCATGAACATACCAACGCCAGACCATAAATGGTTCCAGGTTGTAGTGTGACATTCCAGTAATTCTTTTTACTATTTGGTTAAACCTTAAGCCAATGACAAAAAAAGTATGGTATCCAGGTATGACCCGTGGCTTCCTCTCCTCTGGTATCTCAGAGGGTCTTGAAATCGTCCAAAGAGCAGATAGATTTGCAGTGATTGCAGGTGGCTGGGTTTCTATAAAAGTAGAAGTAAACAGTTTCGATGTGTCACGTGTAAACAGTTGTTCTTAAATGGATGTCTCCCATAGCTGCAAACAGAGGAAAGCAAAATTATGTACCGTAATAGCAAAAAGTAGCCCGTTTAAGCTACAAAGGATTCCACCCATCTATGAGTAATTATGGTGCATGTTCTTGTTTAATAAATGGATAAAAGAAATACACAAACTTTGAGCTCTCTCCTAAACCTGACATTAACATTCCTTCTTTGTATGTGTGCTGGGTGAGTGCACATGCGTGTGTGCATATGCCTGTGCATGGAGAGACCAGATGAAAACTTTGGGTATTTTATCTTAGTGTCCCCCATCTTACTGCCTTGAGACAGGGTATCTCACTGGCCAGTGAGCTACTGGAATGCACCTGTCTCTGGCCCTCGGTACTAGCTCTACAGGTACATGCAACTGTGCTCAGCTTTTATGTGGAGTTTGGGGATTCAAACTCAGGCCTGCATGCTTCGTTGCTCAGTGAACCCTCTCCCAGCTCTCATATCAACTGTTCTAACAACTGCCACCATTTGATCAACCAACCAACCAACCAACAAAGACCCAAAAACAAAACACAAAAACAAACCTCTCACAATCTCATTTTATGTTACTTAAAATTTTGAACAAACATCACATATGGAAGTACAGAATTTTAAAATATTATTTTAAGCTGTTTATTTTTTTATTGTACCCAGAATATTGCCAACTAGAATACCGGTTCTCAATCACAGCTGTGTAATGATGTAGGGAGATTGTGTGTGTGTGTGTGTGTGTGTGTGTGTGTGTGTGTGTGTGTTTTATATGTGTACATGTTCATATGTGTGCAAATGCCTTTGCATGTCTGTGCATGTCGAGATGGAGGGCAATGCCAAGCACCTTTTTCCGTGATTCTCTACTTCACATTTTTAAGATAGCATCTCTGAAAATGGGGCTCATGGATTTGGCAGGACTAGCTGGCCAGCAAGCTCCAGGGATCCTCCTGCCTCTGCTTCCCCACAACCAGGATTACGGGCATGCACAACACTACCTGGCCTTTTACATGGGTACTGGGGATTTGAACTAAGGTCCTTATGCTTGTACAGCAAACATGTTACATGCTGAACCATTTCCTCAGTCCTAATCTGCAAACATTTCTTTAATCTATTGCTCTGGTAGCACACCATACCAACTAAATCAAAATCTCACTGGGAGGGAGTTAGGTTCAACTATTTTGAAGCTCTTCAGACAATTCCCATGTACACCAAAGCTTCTTGATCCCATCGATACAAACACCATTTCTTATTTGTACAGACATTTGGTTAAGAGTTATCTGTCCAGCTTTTTAGTGATATATCTCTCTCTTTCTCTCCCTCTCCCCCCCACCCCCCCGACGTATAGCTGACCCTGGGTTGGTCAAGGCAAAATACAAATAACCCACATTAACTTAAGCCCCATAATTTTGATTCAGGATCTACACGGCTCTATAACACCTTCAGATACTGGAAAGTCTAAAAGCTCGGAACCCTGTGCTGAATAAACCCATGGAGGCTGCGAAGGCTTCACCTTTTCCTACTTTTCCCTGTAGGAACAACATCAGAATATAATGGGCCCTAAGAGGCACTGCATGTTAGTGGTTGTGCCGTGCGGTTCACCATTTCATCAGAACCTCTGGGGGCTGGTCTGACCCTGTAAACTCTATCCCAAATTCATAAAACCAATGCATTGAGGGAATGCTGTGAGACAGAGGTGTATCGACAAAGATGTACAAGGGTCCAAATATTTATATAAAGTTTCTGGTAAATTCCATTTTTTATCATATGGATGAATATCTCCATATTTGTTTTAAATTTGGCTTTCTGGCTAAGAGTACTCGCTGATCTTATAGAGGACTGGAGTTTGGATCCCAGGACTCATGTGAGACAGCCCACAATTGTCTGTAACTCTAGCTCCAGGGGATCTAATGAAGTCCTCTTCTGGCCCCCAGGGACCCACACTCACATGCACACATCCTCACGGACACACATACACATAATTAAAAATAATTAAGATAAACCATGTTAAAAATGTGGCTTTTTGGAGAAAGTGAGATATGGCTCAGTTAGAACATTTTTTTTAAAGCAAGGTAACAAGGCCCTGGGATTAAATCCTTACCACAAAATAATAAGTTAATGCTGTTAAATTTACCATACCCTTTGCTGTATTCATTCAATATTACAAGTTATTCAAATACCTTTCCTTTACATCTAATTTCTACTCCTGGAACTGTTGGAACATGGTCAAGATAATAACCCATGTTGAATAATGTCTTGGGGAACTATATAAGAGATTCCAGATGGCCTTTAACCTCAGGCGCACTTTGTTCCTGGATTGTTCTTGGTTGTGATGTCAAACATTTACATCCATTTATAAGACATGTTTATTCCTGGTGGATGTTTGAACACAGCTATAGAACCCAATCTGGTCACTGTATCCTGAATCTGGATATGGCCTCTGCCTTGCTTGCCTGGAGCCTCTCTCACACTTCCCCAAGGCATGCTCACCATGGGTCATTTGTTTGACATGGGTTCCTATTTCTGAACTCCTACTGAATGGTAACAACCCAGTGAGAGGCCTGAGTAATCAAACCTGAGTAATCAAACTGGTCATGGAGAGGGAACTAATTCACTTCGTCTTAGAATTCCAAGGTAGGGGTATTACAAAGCTTTTTAAAAAGCCTCACAGAGCAAAATACATCCCCCCTTTCCAAACCTCAAGTTGGGTAAAACAATAATGAAAAATAAAGACATTACAAAGTAATAGGCTGGGTGTGGCACATGCCTTTTATCCCAGCCCTCAGGAGGCAGAAGCAGGAGGATCTCTTGAGTTTGAAGCCACCTGGTCTACATACAGAGAGTGTTCCAGGATAGCCAGGTCTACACAGAAACACCCCCCCCCCACACACACACAAAGTATCTGCAGAATATAACTAATTTGAACATTTTCAAATATATTTCTCAATTTTTTTCAAACAAATTAGGAAAACCAGCTCTTTTAAAAATTGTAAATCCAGAACTAGGTATAATGGTGTATGCCCATGATTCCAGCAGTCAATGCTGAGATGAGGGTTCTCACAAATTTAAATCTAGTCTGGGCTACATAACAAAATTCTGTCTCAAAACAAAACAACAACGAACCAAAACAAACAAACAAACAATGGAGGAATGGACAGAACGTAAGCTCAAAGATCCCAAGAATCCCCAAGGGTAAAGCACGTGGCATTGCTGTGTACCCTAGCACTCTGTCGATTCACGGTCTTCTCCTCGTCCGGAAGCGGAGGCATCGGGTACGGATACTTTCTGCTGGAGGCAATAGACCCAGTTGATGAAGAAGGAGACTTGGCAGGTGACAGGGTCCTGAGATGTTGAGAGTACAAGAAATAAATATGATGACACGCCCGGTACCATTGTTCACATCCCTAAAGCGAAGCATCACTAAGCATCTGGAGTACTACCTGGGGGTATGACTGTCATTCTGAAGGTGGAATGCTGTGATTTTAGCACACCAATGGGGTGTTTAACTGTTAACTACGCAGAATCATTCTTTTAAACTACAAAGCCAATAATGAAATTTCATTTACAATAAACAGTTAACATGGAAAAGAGGGGAAATATTCTAAGAGCTCATAACAGTAAATTAAGTAAACAGTCTATTTTATTTTACCACTAAAAATGTCTCTCTAAGCACAATAATATCAAATAGGACCTGAACATCCAACCATGGATATGCTCATTGGTTGCAAAGTCATACTCTAGTTTACACAAAACTCATGCATTCAGAGGCCAGTGTGTTAGTTGTGAAGAACAAAGGAAAATACAGGTTGTAATAACAAATTAGTAAACATGCAAGCAGTAAGGAGTGCAGAGTGCCAGCCGAACAAAATCTGATGAGAACATACAGAAATGGTCTACTTCATCCCTAAATCAGCAATTCTGGGAAAGCCGCGGTCTTACATCAAGTGGTTTGATGTGTCTATTGTAGCCGCAGTACTTGTAACTGTGCTGCGCACACTAGGATTGTGACTGTGCTGAGCGCACTAGGA